>SRLM01001881.1:0-252720 GCA_015708895.1 Populus ilicifolia | reverse complement strand
ATATATATATATATATATATATAAAAGCGATTATTTTTAATTCATTTAATGCCTGATTATTATATTACAAGTAAATCTAAAAGGTGTAGTCTTTCCACGGTAGAAATGATATTTTTAACACATTCGCAGTGTTTTTTTTTTCATTCCCTTTGTCATGCAGCCATCAAATTATAGACCTATTTAGGTTAATTTATCAGGAGAAAGTGAGATTGAAAGACATGAGATCAAAATGTAAAATACGGAGGAATTCGGTGGCTTTTTCAACCTTTAGGTAAAATATACAATTTAATCCTCATATTTTCTAAACTATAAATATCATGTCCTTCTAATTTTTAAATTTACAAAAAAAATAATTTTAGTTCAAAATTTTATTTTTTATAGTTTTAAGTTCCTGGTTTTGAAGAAAAAAGAGTTGAAAAATCAATATTTACACTGATTCTAGCCACAAAAATAATTAATCATAATTTTAACAAATTTCATTTAACGAGCGGGGTTGGTATTTTTCCACATTTAAATTTGCTCAAGAAACCAAATCCAAGCCTAAGAAGAGTTTTAATTTCAAGCTATTTTTGGTTTTAAATGCAATTTTTTTAAGGTTATTTATGAATTTATCAAGATATCGAAGTTTTAAAAATAAATTAAAAATTAAGTTTATAGATAAAACATCACTCAACCCTGTTTTTCTAACCATTAAAATGGTTAAGACATGAAAGAAAAAAATAAATGATGAGTTATCTAAGTTTTTTTTTTAAAAAAAAACCAAATTGGTTTCTTTTTAAATAGACGACCACGTTGGCTTAGCTTGCTAAGCGTGATAACACCTAATATCTTTTAATTTTTTTTATATAAATTTATTTTTTTAAAAAAACAAACTTCTTTTGCTAGCATGATTTTTTAAAATTTATATTTAAATTAATACATATTTTCTTGGATTTTGTATTTGTTTACGAAACCTTTTTTAAATAGTAGCTTTCTTTTAATTATTTTTTTGTATTTAATTTTTAAAGCAATTATTCTAAGTCATCTACAATTTTGTTTTATGTTTTACACGATGAAATTTATTTTTAAAAATAAAAAACAATCATGTTTGTATAATATTTATAATACTTGCAACCTTGTATAATATTGTTTTTTAATTGATTTTATTTTATCAATTTCATGTATATGTTTATTTCTCTTACTATCTAATCAAATAAAAATTAATTTAATAAATGAAGTTGTGAAATACAGTTAAGTACATGACTCGTTTGCAAAATCAAATATTTACTTCGTCAACTTTGTTTATTTTTGTTTTTAATTAAGCATGTTGATTTTTTAAAATTTATTAATATATATGATTATCAATTTATTTAATTAAATATATATATATTTAATTTTTTTTTGTCAAAAAAATATATCTGAACCATGATTGGTAAATTACGAGTCAAATAATTAATATCTCCCAATTCAGTTTTTTTTTTTTTTTAAATTTCATGTTTATCCAGTTTCTTGTATACCTTTATGATATAAAATATTGTGTGTGTATATATTAAAAAAAAAAACCAATGGTGGAACTTGATCGATCAATACTTTAAAGAAATAATAACAAACAAATTTGCATCGCTAAGATGATATGTTATTCCACGTCGGAGTAGCATTTGATGATACCGACGGGGAAAGCAAATGGTTATCAGGGTGGGAATAAAATAATTGAAATATCTTGCCCAAGTTTACACACGAGCTCACAACATTAGTTCTCAAGCATCGATCCTCGTTTGCTTGCAAAATAAAATAAATAAAACCCTAATTTGATACGGGGCACAAACTTTAGACGTGAGGATCCACTACCAGATCATCAGAACCCTGGAAATTCACGGTGGCCTGAGCTTGTAACTGATGAATTCGTAAGGAAACTTCATGTAAAAATCTGACATTTCACTGTGTGCGACTAGAACATGTGAACTGGGCTCAGCTTGTCTCTAAAAACTTATGGAAAAATAAGTCTTCCATGGAACTTGAAACGTTACGATCTTTTTAAAATTTTTAATTTGATCCTCGAATTTTTACTTTATATGATTAAGTAATTGAAACTCAAATTAGCATCTTGTATATTTTCTGGGGAGGGATAATTGAATTGAAAGACAAAAAACTTGGTGAAAAAAACAGGTAATATATACGACGACTTTGAAATTTATTTGCAAGGTTCATTCTAGCTCTTATTTTTTTGTGGCTATTAGGTTATGGTCCCTCTATTTTTTCAAAATTCATTTTTTATACCAGGCTTTTTTTCCTTTTTTTTTCAATCTTTTCTTTTTTATTAATACTTTTTTTTTATATGTTTTTCTCTTAAACAACTTTTAAATTCATGATTTAATTAATATCCATTCTCTGTGATTTTGTTTATAGATTTTTTAATCTTTTTAAAATGATAATTATTTTTTTAATTATACTAGGTGAATTTAATTTTTTTAAGAGGTTAGTGTAATTCATTTTTATTTTTAATATTATATATACATTAAATCTTTATTTATTTTTATGATGTTTTTAATATATATTGTTTTGCATAATATTTTTTTTATTTTATTCACACATCAATTTCTATTACAAATTAATTTTAATAAATTAATTTATTAAATATAATCAGGTAAATGATCCATCTTTTTTTTTATTTTTTTTATTTCCGTGTTATCATGATTGTTTTCTATATATATTTTCTTGTTTATTATCATTTTTTTATTTTAATATAATTCAAATAAAACTAGGCTGATGAAGTTTTTTAAAATATATTTTCAACACCTAAATATTTTACTAGAAAAATAACGCAATCCCGCACAAATAAAACCAAGTTATTGGTTGATTTGTTTTATTAATAACATGTTTCTATCATCTAAATATTTTAATAGAAAAAACAATGCATTTCCGTGTACGGACACCGGTAGCTGCAGCTTTGGTTGGGTGGCCGGTAGAATTTAAAACCAATAAACATATTTATAGGGAGATTATCAAAGAAATACTGAAAATATGCACCGACAAATTCATGTGGGAAACCAAACAACATATGAACATCGATGGACCACTTATAAAAAGAATGATGAATCACCTTTTTAAAAAAATTAAAATTTTATTAAAAATATTTTTAAAACAAAATACCAAACACCTTCACAATCTTTATTTAAAAGTATAATTTTGTTATTTTAAAAAATACTTTTTATACTGAAATATATTAAAATATTTTTTTATTTTTTTAAACTTATTTTTGAGATCAATATATTAAAATAATTCAAAATATATAAAAAAATAAATTAAAAAATAATATTTTAAAACATGAATTATACCAGGCTCCATCCGAATCAATTAAAAAAAAAATATTCTCAAGAAAAAAAAATCTATATATAAAAGATATGTTTTAGTTGATAATTAATTTACCAGATAAAAGTCACTATTAAAAATAATATGAGATGGAACAGTGCTTGATAATTAAAATAGAAATTTAAACGCTCTAAGTGAATTTTTATTTGTATTGTTTGAGATATTAGTTTTTAAAATAATTTTTATTTAAAAATATATTAAAATAATATAGTTTTAATTTTTTTTAATACCAGTATATTAATATAATCTAAATATATTAAAAAATTTAATTCAAAAGCAATTTTTTTTTTCAAAATTAAAAAAAAACCAGGTGAACGGCAACCTACGGAAATCAAATTTCATCATAATAAGAATTGAAAATACATGAGAGAAAAAGTAACCTCATATTGGTCGGCCACAAATAACCATATTTCCAATTGGATCCCCAATCTATGTTTCTGATCAATTGAGTCCCTGTCGTATACAACAATCGTTCATTGGATCTTCTCATCAACGAATATGCCTAAACCTCCTCTCAAATGGGCACACAATCTGTGGATGATGCCAGGTATATTTGTTGATGGAGGGATCAAAACAAGGATTCCTCAACATGTAGAGGACTTACTTAATAAGGTAACAAATTAACCTGGGGACCCAATTGAGAGAAAAGTTATTGGCTGGGAACTGTTTCGATTACCCCCCCAAAAAAGATGTTGATGTGTCGTCTGTTCTAAAAGCAATGAAAAGGACAATTAAAAGAAAAATCAGGTGCCCAATTAGTAATTACCAATAAAGTCAAGCACCGCCATTTTTCTTCTGACCTCCAGGAGGTAAAGAAGATGCCCCTGTAAACACAACCATCATCAGCATCAACGGATCACAACCGTGCAATTTCCTAGTCTCTGACTTTTCAGAAAAATAAACGGCTGATGATTCAAAAACAGTAGAATAGAGATGAAGAGAATGTTGGTTTTCATACTTTAATTTTTTTTGAAAAAAATTGAAAATTTTTATTTATCTATTTTAAATTAAATATTATTTTAGTATTTAATATTAAATATAAAATTTTTAAGTAAAAAATATTATTTTAAAATAAAAAAATACTTCCACAATATCTTCCCACCGCAAAAGCCAATGCATGCAAGCGTGTAGAAGTAGATGTGCAGGAGGGCAACCTACAGGATGGGGGAGGTTGTTGAGGAAGAAGAAGGCATTTTTGCCTTTCACTGTAAAGGGCTAGGAGTAAAAAATAATTATAATAATAAAAAAACCCAGAAAAATTCAAAATATTTTTATAAGAAAATATAAAAACAGAAAAGAAAATCAGCCCCCTTCCATTCTGAGCCTCTCCCTATATATATTCCTCACACCAGGCTCCGCATAGCCTGCTCCCCCCCCCCCCTTTCCTCTTCCCCTCTCGGAAACAAAAGTAACCCTTTTCTCTCACTAGAATTTATACGTGTATAAATAAATTTGCAATTTTGTTTGGTAACTGAATTTGCATTAGCTGATAAAAAAATCATAAACACAAATTAAAACAAGTAGTAGAAGACGAAGCAAAAGAAGAAAAAGAGGAGGAGGGCATATTGTAGATGAGGTTGAGCATGCCTTCTATTTGTATTCTCATTATGCCTCCTCTCAGATCTTAAATTATCAATTTTGATGAGATTTACCATCTGGGCTTTTCTTTAATCGGTGGGCTATATAAGATTTTTTAATTTTTTTGGATTCGGATCTTTCTAAATTTTGGACCTTTATTGAATACCAGGATGTTTCTGGGTTCTTCTGTTTTTTCTTTGTTCTTTCAGGTTTGATTGATTCTGGATTGTTGGTTGGGTGATTGATCGTTGAAGGATCTGTTAAGTTTTCTGTTTTTGTGTCAAACAAAAACATCGGAGTTCTGTTCTGTGTTTTTTCTTAATTGTCTAAATAAAGGTATTTCCAAAATCTGAATTGCATTCTTATTCAATAGAGTGACAACTTTGATTCATTTTCTGCTCAGTGTTAATGGTCTTTGTTGGTTTTGATTTGCTATTGAATTGTATGTTAATCATGTTGATGTTGATTGGATCCAGTGTAGAACACGTTTACTGAGTTGAAGCGGTCTTTCGATTGTGTAAAAAGTTTTGCCTTTTTCTATTGATTTGATTAGTAGTGTGATTTGTATCTGTGAAGTTCTGGGCTTCGTGTTCACTAAGAAAAATATTTTGTATTGTAGAGATTAAAGAGAAAAACAGAAAAATGCAATCTGACAGTGGCAAGCTATTCATTGGTGGAATTTCATGGGACACCAATGAAGAAAGGCTCAAGGACTATTTTCAATCTTTTGGGGAGGTAGTAGAGGCTGTGATAATGAAGGATCGCACCACAGGGCGTGCCCGTGGATTTGGCTTTGTTGTCTTCTCTGACCCATCTATTGCAGAGAGAGTCATTAAAGAAAAACACAGCATTGATGGCAGAATGGTAAACTATATTAACCTTAAAGTGACCCTTAAATTTGTGTGCAATGTGCTAATGCTGTTCAGAAAGTTTACTATATATTGTACCATGCAAAGTGTAGAATTCATTTCCGTGTCTGAGTCACGTGTCCAGTTTTCTAACCGAAGATTTTTTTTTTCAGTTCTTTTTCTGTATTAAACTAGATTTCAAATCAAGCCGAGAGTAAAAGCTTGCCTTCTCTCTGTTTATTTTTGTTTGATTGTATTAGTTTTGCTAATCTTCCAAATTTGTGTTTTTTTTATGTACTGAAGTTAAGCTTTATGTGTTGACAGATTCGCACTATCTAAGCTTGGTTTTCTAATTGTGCGTTTATCCCCAGGTTGAAGCAAAAAAGGCTGTTCCCAGGGATGATCAGAACATTATGAGCAGAAACAGTGGTGGTAGCATCCATGGTTCTCCTGGGCCAGGGCGTACAAAAAAGATCTTTGTAGGAGGCTTAGCATCGACTGTTACAGAAAGTGACTTTAGGAAATATTTTGACCAGTTTGGGATCATCACAGATGTTGTGGTGATGTATGATCATAACACACAGAGGCCAAGGGGATTTGGGTTCATCACTTATGATTCTGAGGAGGCAGTGGACAAAGTTTTGATGAAGACTTTTCATGAATTGAATGGCAAAATGGTTGAGGTTAAACGAGCTGTTCCCAAAGAGTTATCACCCGGTCCCAGTCGCAGCCCACTTGGTGGATATAACTATGGCCTAAATAGGGTTAATAGCCTCCTTAATGGCTACACTCAGGGATATACTCCAGCTGCAGTTGGAGGTTATGGACTGAGGATGGATGATAGGTTCAGTCCGGTTGCTGGTGGCCGAAGTGGTTTCCATCCATTTGGTTCTGGTTATGGAATGGGCTTGAATTTTGAGCCATCATTGAGCCCTAGTTATGGGAGGGATGCAAATTTTAATAGCAATCTCAGCTATGGTCGAGGAATGAGTCCCTACTACATTGGCAATACCAATAACCTCGCTAGACCTGTAGGATATGATGGAGGTAATGGAGGAAACACTTCATTTTTCAGCTCAGCAACGAGAAATCTGTGGGGAAACGGGGGGCTCAATTATAACACTAACTCTACAAGTTCAAATGCATACATGGGATCTGGAACTGGAAGCCTTGGAGGAAGCACCTTTGGCAACAGTGGAGCTAATTGGGGTTCTACATCTCTTTCAGCTCAAGGTGGAGGAAATAATGTTTCTAATAGCAGTCTGAATTTTGGGTATGGAAGTGGTGAAAATAGTTTTGGTCTGGGCATGGGTAGTTATGCAAGAAATAGTGGGAACAATGGGGGCCCAACATCATCATATGCTGCATCAAATGGTAGCTTTGATGGAGCATTTTCTGACCTTTATGGCGGTAGTTCAGATTACAGGCACCCCACTTGGCAGCCGTCAAATTCCGAGCGAGATGGATCTGGCTCTTTTGGCTATGGCCTTGGCAATGCCACGTCTGATGTTTCAGTAAAAAACTCTCCTGGTTATGCTGATGGTTATAGTGTTAATAAGAGACAGTCAAATAGAGGTAAGAGCTCCTAGTCTGGTACATCCATTTAACTGCTTGCTCTGGTTCTTTGAATCTTCTTTCTCAATATTACCAAATAAATCCATACTGAATCATTAAAGTTGTTCCTAATGTTCTGAGAGATAAGTATGCTTCATAACCTCTAGCAGCATAAGCGATTAGTCTACATTTTATTATCATTTTTTTTTCATCATCTGTATATCCATGTGCATATGCACAGATGTGAAAAAATTACAAGTGGTTTACACAGAACCTTTGTGATTTTTGAAACATGAAGAAATCAATTTGAAACAGGTAGCTATCATAGCATGTCTTCCTTTGTTCACTGCACGGATTCTCATCTTGCACTCGCTGGATGTGGGAGTCTCCCTACAACAACGAGTTGATTTCTATTGTTGAAAGTGCTGCTTTAACCCAGATCATTGAACTGCCACATTATTTGTTATTTTTTACAGCATGAAAGATGAATAATGTTCAAGTGTCTAGTTTCAAATGTCTGAACTTAATTTTGCAGTTCATGAAATGTAGCAAACAATCGATTAGCATAAATTTACATAACCTCATGGTTGGTGCAATAGTTGACTGAGTAATTAATTATTCAATGTGCTGTGAGGAACATGATCTTGTGCGCCATACTTGCATCAAATGTCTCAAATTCTTGTTTCTGTTGTAGATTCATTACAAACCATGGGCTAATCACAATTTTGGGATGGGCACCCCCACACCCTGTGCAGAATATTTAGTTATTAATAATGTTGAGAGTTCAATATCATCATTTTCCATTTTCATGAATTAACATTCTGGTCTTGAGGTTCAGAGGATTAATCTAAACTATCGTCACAATTGTCATATGAAAGTTGAAAAAAGAAGATGTTCTCTGTGCATATATTGATTGGAAAATGAGGCTAGAAAAGCTTAGGCTGTGTTTAATTTTAGAATACCTTTTAGTTTCCATTTCTAGTTTTCTTAATTTATTCTAAAAAGATTTCTTCTTGGAAAATTAAGGAAATGTGTTTACTACCACAAAATTTTCAATATATAAAATAAGGTCCTTTTTGGCTTGCATTGAAAATAATAAAAGAAAGGGACTTAAAATTAGGTGAGCTGAACAATACCCTTATCTCTAATAAGAGAGAATTTGGAAAACAACTTTTTGATGTTTTTCAGTTTTCTAAATGAATGGAGAGATGGAAAACACGTCCCAAGAAAACAATTTTTTATTCTTAACTAGAAAACACCTTTTCTTTAGTTTCTATTTCTTAGAAAATCTTTAAAGAAAACGGAAAAACTTTACTCAAATAGACAACATTTATTTTTATTTTGTTGTCTGTATGATTTGTCGCTTCAGTTGCATGTTCTCCCTTCATTTGTCATGTGTTCGTGTCTTTGTGAATTGCCATAAAATTGCTCATTCTTTCTGGTGCATTTATTGCAAGTTTGCCTCATTCCCATTGTTGAGATGTAGATAGTTGATGTTTACCTAGCAAGATTTAGCTCTATTCTATAGTATCTTTGTTGATATTGATTTAGTTTATATCCCTGTGTCATGAGATGTTTTTCTCGATTGATAAAGCACCAGTGATTAGCACAAAACTTTTTTCTGCCTCTTCAAGTCTTTTGTCTTTGTGGTTGATTTTTACATGATGTAAAACCATGAATTTTCTCCACTATTATCTGTGCACTATTACACATACTGTGCTCCCTCCATTCCATTGTGTTTACCATTCTGTTTTGAAGTGCCTGCTAATATTTGTCAGTAAAAATAATTGAATTCAAATGGTTTAATTATTTTTCCTCCCATAATATACTCTTTCACAACAATAGTTTCATGCTGGATAGGAAACTGGTTTCAAATATGCATATCTTTTATGTTCTGTTAAATGATATTATTTTTGTCTCCAATTGCTTTTATTTTGCATCTGTAATCTCCATAGTTTTCCTTGTATTTCTTAGCATTTTAGACCTTTAAGTTTTGCAGTGATCTGTTTCAGTTTGGATTTTTCAACGATCCTAGTATTATCATCTTAACGGTGGGATTATACCTTGGAAGTTAGTTTATAGCCAATGTTGAAAATAAAAGGCAGACCCCAGTGTTGGCCTCTAGCGTTGGCTTAGCAAGATTGGATGTTAATTCAAATTTCCACTATGACTGTGAATTGAAGGGAGAGCTCGCTTGATTCCTCATGTGCTTTCCTACCATATTGTCCTTGCTTCGAAATATAAACTTGTAATATGGCATTAATCTTCTTTTATGCTTTGTTGGCTTGAAAAATACCATGTTGAGATCTTCTGTCTACTTGTAATTTTGTTTCAATTGGTTCCCCTTTTGACCCAACTGTTTCATGAACTAAGGTGTTTTCACCTGTGAATCTGATCCAGTCCTCATTTTGAGGATTTTGGTTTGGGGATTTTGAATTAGAAGTTCAACCATATGCATTGCGAATAAAGATTCAGATAGAATGGTGTGGAAGGCCTGGAATGTGTGCAAGTAATGATAACAGACTAAATGATTAATTTATCACACTTTAGTTGCTGCATTTGCAAGTTTAGGTAATCACTTTGTCCTGGAGGCTTCGTATGATAGTATTTCATATTAAACTTTGGTGAATAAAAAAACTAGTTGTAAGGGATCGAATTGTCTAAATATAAACTTTCTTTAGTTCTGAGCACATGGCATTTGTTGATTGTTTGTAGTTTGTATGCTTATTGATAAGATGTAAAAAGGATAAGGAAGATTATGAAATTGGGAATGGTGGGCCTGGGAATTCCTGCGATTAGGGACCTATAATAAGCTTGGATAACATAGACAGATGGAAGTCAGTGATGTTTCAAAAAATAAATTTTTCAGTGAAGTAAGGAGGTTTCTTTTCTAAATAGTAATTCCTAGATTATAAGCTCACCGATTTTGAAGTTTAATTCCTGGATTATAATTCACCAATTTGTGAGGGATCGGTTGCAAAGGTAACACAATCCACTCACATGAATACAATTTTGCGTTTATTCATTATGTCGGAGCATCGTTCTTTATCATTGTGTTAGAAACATCAGTTAAATATGTGCTTCTACATCCTGTTTGTTGACTGAACTGCTTAAGTTGTACTTTACCATCCATTTTAGCTAAGAAATGAGGGTGTTCCAAGTATCTGTATGATTATTATGTACAATGCAAAATTCTTTGATTTGCTTCACTAGTATTCGTGCTGATGTCAACGGTTTTCTGTGTAATTTAATTTTTTCCCCTGCAATTTTTGAACCGAAATTTTTTGCACAAAGCATAGCCATTTTAATTTTTTGACAACTAATTCCAGGGAAATTTACATGGTACGATTTGATGAATTGATTTAATTGTGCCTCAACCTTTAGATTTTGAGGGATTTTCTTCTATTTTTTTTTCAGGAATTGCTGCCTAGCTGGATCATTTCTGTTGTCATGATGTATTAAGTGGAGATATTCCGGTGACCCAGGTGAATTGTGAATTTCATGCATCCTCTCATTAGTATATTTCAGTTAAAACAAATTGGTTATCTAGAGCTAACTGGAGTGCTCATTTCGAAGAATTAAATTTAGCGATAGAATTTATAAGGTTTCGTGTTAAGGGTTGAGTTTTGAGTTACAATTTAGGTTTTTTTGTTTCTGTTCATTGATTGAGATGTAAAATCAGCTTGCGGGATATAGTCGAACTGTATCATGCATCTCTGGTGAGGCCGGCAACACAAAAAGATTTAGACTTTTTTTACCCCCTAGTTTTTTATGCCTTGTAATTTCTGGCTAAGTTGTGGATTTTTATGTCTTCTTGTTTTTCCTACTTCCCCATTAATGGGGATTATTTTTCAGCAGATTGTACCCCCCCAGATTCTTGTTTATTTAACTAGTGTGATACGTTCAAGGGATACCCATCTAGGGTCCCCCATGAATAAGTTACCAGCATGTTATTTTTCCTTTTCCATTTCTATATTTCGTAAGCTAAGAGTTGAAAAAAAAAAAACTTGGTATTTGATCTGAACACGGAAATTGTCTGCCACATGTTAGACCAAGTTATATTGATGACTGGATATCTATCTAGTGTTCAATCGATTACGTTGTTTTGATGAGATTCTAATTAGTGGTTGCAGTATTGCGTGCATTCAGCAGTGGGATCCTCCTAGTTTCTCAACAGCACTTTGCATGTTATTTCAATAGTATTTTCCGATTCTCGTCTCCTCATTATGCTTAAGTCAGTCTTGTTATTTCGTTTGCTTCCCAATATTTCCGAGTTTCCATACATGCCTTGCTTTCCAATCCCCGGCTTATGGACTTGCACGCATCATATGATATCCCATTCGTTTTCATCTAGGATAGTCCTTTTTTTTTTTTTTTAAAGCTTTGACTGTTCTTTGCCCATTTCCTATCACTTCAAGATTGATAGTTCCTTTCAACCATCTAGGTGTGGCCAAATGGTAAGGACTTGGGATCAAGAGGTTTGCTCCCTCTGTGGTCTCAGATTCGAGTCCTTGTTGCTCATATGATGACCACTGGAGGTTTACATGGTCGTTAACTTCAGGGCCCATGGGATTAGTCGTGGTGCGCGAAAGCTGGTCCGGACATCCATGTTAATCTAAAAAAAAAAAAGATTGATCGTCCCTTTCAGTTCTCTGTAAATGAACAATTTGTTCCTCAAATGCTGTCTAATGGCCTTCATGCTCATTGAGAAAAAACAAGATCGAATTCCTGACCTGGATATTGTTGCTATCGAGCCATCAGTTTTGCAGGCACAGTACAATCTTATTCACCTGTGGCTATATCGAGCCATTAGCAATGCTTTTGATCTGGATTCAGTCGGATTCTTTCTTGGTCGAGTGTTTTCTACCAAGAAATCCGGCAGGTCTTTTTATGCTGTTCTTGTATGTTTTTCTCTTGGTTGGACGTGTGTCCGTTTTGTCACCTAAGCTCGGATAATGAGATAAAAGTGCTTCTCAAGAAAATTCTTCTGTATCATCGTTTTCAATCTATCATTAATAAATGGTTCATTGATGCTATGCATTTTGTCACTGTCCCTGTGGCTTTATGGCGTGTCAATGGTCATAAAAGATATGTAACTTGGCGGGTGGGTAGTATTTCTGTTAAAAGTAGACAATCAACGCCATGTTTAGAACCGCCATTTTTATGTTGCACTCAACACTCAATTACTCGGTTTTGGTGCGTTTGATCTGACCAAACTGATGAAGGTGAGAAGAGATGGGGATTTCTAACGGCCCAAAGTCGAAAAGAGGGATTAGAAACGGCCTTTAATGATATGACCCTATCGAGAGGGAGTGTCTCTTCCTCTTTCTTTTTCGGAGGTACGACTGAAGCCTAAAGAAACGACGACTTACTTGCGACGCTTTAATAAACCTATTTTTTAAAGGAAGGTGTTGAGATAGATAGTTATAGAGATTTCTCTGTAGAACCTCCTTGCAGACCTGAAAATAATTAATTAACAACTAGATGATGCAAAAAGAAGAACGAACAAGTTTCTTGGCCTACAAAAGTCACCATGCAAAAATCCAGGCGCACCAGTTTTATATTTTTCTTCTCCTCCTTCTATGGAACTGATCACAGGTTAAGTTCTTAACCATGGCTCCCACTTTCCTTGTCAGACCCTCCTCCAATCAACCCTTCTCTTCTCAGCTTCTCTTCCTTCGATTTTCTGCAAAAAACCACCCAAGAATTCACTTCCAATGCTATACAAGCGCCTATCAATGTAGAGAGGCACAGACAATATCCTAACTTAGCATAAGACCTGCTCTCTCCCATAACTTCAAATCCTTGAAAAACATTTACAACTCCTAGCACCACACAAGCATACCCCACAAAATGGTGATAAGATTTCCAGTACTTTCTGAACTTGTTAGTGGTCTTAGGCCTAAACAACAGTGCTAGTGTTTGCAAAGCTCCAAAGGAAAATGCGGCGAAACCAAGCTTCCTATGCAGGCCATAAATCACTCCTGGTGATAATTCCCCTAGTCTAATTCCAATGGCAAATCCTACCGTTCCTATGAGAAGAGCAGAGAGTTGAATCCCTGCATGAGCATAAAACCATGCTGGCCCTAGTGCTTGTATGTGCCTCAAGTATCTTGCAGTGACAGCTCCAATTGGGAGTAAGACTCCCCATGAGACAGCATTTAGGATCCCATGCACAGTCTTTAATGTTCTGGTATCTTCTTTAAGGGCAGCACTGAAACCATACAAGACATCGATGGTGGCAATGGAAGATAAGTCACTGGAGGTTGTGGGATGGATAGCTGGGGAGTAACCTTGAACGTATAGGCCTCGGTTCCACACCATGTGAATTTTGGTCTTATTCCTTGCAAGTTTCAAAGAGGCATAAATTTGGACGGCCGCGCCATTGTGTATCGTGGCCATTTTCCCACCGTAAAGGGTGGCGGAGGAGGATAGAAGCTGGATATCTAGAGGGCGAGAGAGGGGTGGCGATTTTTGGAGCTTCACTGTTGGGTCTAAAATAAAAGGTAACAGGACTAACAGGCCTGAATTGGGGTCTGGAAAGGCAACCAGAGCACGAGTGCCGGTCATTTCAGCCGAGGAAGGATTGATCCCCCACCCCACCCAACCGGAAGGTGAAATGAAGGTACCAAAAAACACAAGGTCTAGCGTGGCGTTGTGGGCGTGAAACGTCCAAGCCATCGAGGCTTGCTGGGTCGGGAGTGCCATGCATTTTTCAAAAGTCTTAGTGGGTGTGGTGGTGCTGCAATGGGCGGAAAATGCAGTCCGAACATACGAGGAGAGGAAGATGAGGACGAACAGGAGAGGCATTTTAGTAAAAAGATGACGGAATAATTAGAGTACTGAAGGATGGCACAGGCTTGCAGGAGGCATGCAACTGGCAAGCAAGCTTTTGTTAACATTTGTGTGTTAGGTGAATGATGTTTATTTTGGGGGAAGAGTGACAGAAGGTTATCATGACTAGCAAACACTCCATGATCATATTTTTTGTGCTTAACTTTGAAGGAAAGGCAATTTCAAGTGTTAATTCGGTGGATAAGAAAAGAACGTGTTTGTTTACGAGTAGTGGATACATACATGATGGCGAGTCTTTGAAGGGGCCTGGATATATTGTAGCGCGTGGGTTCGGCTTTGAAACCAAGCCATTACACGTGAAAATCTTGGTCCAGCAATCCCTTGCCTGGAGCACGGGACTGCGGGTATCACTTTAATCTTTTCTTTATCTTTTTCTTTATTAGATTAATTGAAATTGAAATATTTTTATTTTTTAAAAAAAAATTTTCTCTATAAAATTAACCTTTTCTTTATTTAGGATTTATAGATTTTTTTAATTTCTCACTTAGTTTATCTTGATTTCACTATCCACTCGTACAAGTTTAATATATTAATTTGAGTTGATTTTAATATAATTTTTAAAAAATTTATTATTTATTATTAAATTAATTTTTAAAATTTACTTTCTATACAGTTATCTATTATAGATCTAATAAATTAATATAATATATTATTATATTAATATTTTAAAGAAATGCTATATGATATTATATTTTGAATTCATAATTATTTTTCTTGTGAAAATCAAATGGTTTTTTTAATGAGAAAAATTGATCCACGGATTCCAATACAAAAATGAAAAGCTTGTGGGATGAATGAAAGGCACGAATAATTCACCTCTTGCCTCATCAATCAAAATAAAAGCAGTGATCAGTTGGGGTCTGTGACCCCAAAGTGAGCTTTTAAAAAATGTCTGACCCATTTTTAAAACAAGGAAAGGGAATGTATTACCCTAATCATATTGTACGAGGAACAATCCATCATGCACCACAGCTCTACATCATTTGATTTTATACCTTTGCTTTATGAAAGGTATGAAATAAATTTATTTTATTTTATTAATATGGTTATCAGAATTGGATTATGCACATCTCAATTAATTTCATGAGCTTAAAAATTAATAAATTTTTAAAAATAAATTATATTCTTATTAGTTAAGTCATATTCCTCATATCTAATTTATTTTTTTAAAATATTATTATATATATATATATTATTCGACTTAATTTGGGTTGTGGTTATTAAAGTTGTGATTGTATTAAGGTTCAAGATAATTCTAATGCTGTAGATCAATTCATGAAATTAGGTTGATCCAATCAAGTTTCGACTGCCTAATTTGACTATGCTTTTTTATCTTTATTCAAGTTTGAAAACAACACAGCAAACTTGGCAAGTCATGTTACCTGTCTAGGTTCAAATCCCATGAATGACATGGACATCCTTTTTAACTCTTATTATTTATAAATACAATTAATATTAATATCATCTTTCCTTTTATTTTCAAATATCAAACAAATCTCGAGAAGATTAACAATTTATTTGGAATTAATCATATATAAAATTTAATTTAATTGATAACTTATTATAGTTTTTATATCTGAAATAAAATATAAAATTATATAATAAAATTCAATTATACTATTTAAAATATTTATAAAATTAGATTAAATTAGCAATGATAATAATTTTGTTTTCAATTTTTTCGTGAATAATTTAATTATAGATAATATTGCCCTATGCTCTCAAGTACCGACCTTCATTTTCTGACTCATGCCCTTAGCTTGTATTCAACAGTTATGGAAGGGTATTAACGAGGGCTCTGATAGGCAGCTGGCATTAGCTAGGGCTGTGGAAGCTTTGATGGAGGGGAAGCCAAATCCTGCAGTTGAATATTCTTACCTTGTGCTTGCTCCCAAGAATTTGCACAGCGCCAGCAACCATTCAAGCATGTTATACACGGAACAGCAGAGATCCTCGAAGGAATGGCGAGTTTCTTGAGCAGCTGACGATGTTGGGACAGAAGAACATGGGATAGGGTATTTTCAGTGCTATTTCAAAGAGTAATTGATTTGCAAATCAGAGGGTCTCTGCTCTCTGATTTACTTGTCTTTATTTTGTATAATTTGAATTCCATTTCAATACCCTCGAAAGGATTTCGAAGAACTCAATTTCAAGAATTCCAAGCAGCCCGTGAAGAAATAAGGGTCAGAGCCATGCAAGTTTAATCTTATTTCTTCTTGCATGATAATATCTCCTTGATTCTGTTCTGTAACAGTTAATGGCTAGTACTAACTCTATAAGCCGTAGCAATAAACCTACCAGAAATTAACAGGAAAACTGTTGCCGAGCGGTGATAAAACCAAAGAAGCTACAGCGGCATGACTTGAAAGAGAGCATGTGAAACGGAACTATGATACGAGTGTACTATCACGACAATTATCTAATTTTCATGTAATATTTTATTTATTAAAATTTTTAAGTGGTTTTAGAAATTGAATATAAAAACTAGTTATATATATAAAAAATATTAAAATTTTAATTTTTTTTTATTTAAAATATGCTATACTGTTTTAATATCTAATAAAATCAAGTTTAGTTATGGTTTTTAATTATTGATCTTTTTAAAATTAAAAAAAAACCTTTTTAGTAATTTTTTTTATCTTAGTGGGGATAGAATCTAATTGTACTAGCATTTATTTTTTTTAAATCTTCTCAATTAATTTTTAGTTATTTTTAGGATGTTTTAATATATTTTTTTATTGTTATATTTTTTAATAATATATATATATTTTTTATGAAAATCCAAATATAAATTATGACAGTGTCGAAAGAACATCAAAGACTTGCAGAGAGTATCCTGAATGGATTAGCCATCATTGAAAAAACAATTTTCCTCTCCACCCAAGGGTAAAGGTGTGTATAGGTTGAAGTGTACTCTATTCCAAGTCAAGATTTTATTAATATTTTTTATTAGTTTTATATAATTTTTTTTATTTTTAATTGAGGTATCAAAAAATTCTGAAGATTTTTGTGGAGTCTTTTATATGATGCTTTATCTTAGATTAAAATTTTATTTTTTTTTAAATTTAAAAATTTGATAAAAAATCATAATTTGATAAGTTTTACATTATTAGATGTAATTTTCAATCTGACTATTATATTAAGCTGAAATTTTACTAAGAATCTTAAAATATAGTTAAAATTTTAGGATGAATAGAGTTTGGTAGTGCTAACAAAAAAAAATTAAATAAAAGCAAAATAACTTATTAAGAATAAAATGATTATTTACCATTAAAAAAACAAAACAAATTAGTTCTTCTTTCTTTTTATATGTTGTTGACTGGGTAGAAGCAAAACAAAAAAAGAAAGAAAAGAAAAGGTGAGAGAGAAAAAGAGAAAAGTAAGGGGAAAACATAAAAAAAATCTAAAAAAAAGAAAAGAAAAGTGAGAGAATATCCTTGTAATCTTATAAAGTTCAACTTATAAAATATTAATTTAAGAAAGAATCAAGTGAAGGAAGGAGGAATTGAGAGAGGAAAAAAATTAATTATTTTAGTTTTCAATTGATGAAATTGTTATTTTATCCTAGTTGAGAGGTAGTTACAATATCGATTCGGATTCAATTATAGATTAATTATATTCCATAAAATATCAAATGATGTAACTTTAATAGTGAATTTATTTTTACTTTCACTTTAATTTTATATACTTTCAATTTTTTTTTAATATTTTGGGTAGTGTACTTGAATTAAAACTTTATTGTCAACTTTAAAAATTCATGTACATGAATTAAAACTTTATATTAAAAATTTTTATATATTTATTTAATAGCCCAAAACAAGAAAAATTCTTAGCTCCGCAATTGTATGCACCACAATCAAAGTTAACTTATTCTTAGCTTTGCTAAGAAAGGTAAAAATCTATAAGAATGCTTTGTTTGTTTGCTGAAAAGTAGATTTTTTTGGAAAGTGAATTAAAAAAATAAATTATTTTATGATGTGTGGTAGTATAATAAAAAATAAATTGAAAAATATTTTTTAGTGTTTAGTTATGTCATGAAAAATAAGCTGAAAAATAACTAATTAATATTTTATTTTTCTTAAGTTTATTAACATAATAAGAAACAAACCTTACATATTAAAAAATTGAATGGAAATGAAAATGAAATTGAAAAAAAAATCATATCTCAAATAAAATAAATAATAATCAAAATAATAGAAATCAAATCTAAAAAATAAAAAAATAAAAGATGAAGAAATTAAAATAATAATATTAATATTTTATAAATTATTTCAAATAAAATAAATAATAATTAAAAGAATGAGGATTAAATTTAATAGATAAAAAAATTTAATAAAAAAATAATAAGAGAAAAATAAATAACAATTATAAAAATAAGAACCAAAATTAATATAAAAATTAAATTTTAAGAGATGAAATTAAATAATAAATATTCAAAACAAAATATATATAACAATCAAGAGTTTGAAGATTAAATTTCAAATAATATGAAAATTTTAAAATTTTCACAACTTTTGAAAAGTATTTTCCGCCTAAATTTTTTTAAAAAACACTTTTCTGGAAATATTCCTGAAAACCAATTCAAATTTTTTTTTAATTAAAACATATTTTTTATTAATTAATTTTTTTAATAACAAATAAATATAAGAAAATTTATAAATAAGTTTTCAAAAATCACTATTCAAAATTCAAATATCACCTTGCTGATTTAAAGCCAGCATCATGTGGAGAGCTAGAAGCTTGGAAGAGATCAAAGGAGAGTAGGTTCGTACAAGGAGGGATCTGGTGTTTAGATTAATACCTGCATACGAGGAGGAAGTCATCAGATGTTGTTTTCTGTGAAGAAAATATAGTGGCTGGAAAGGTTAGGTCAGCAGAAAAAAGTAGAGTAGGTGGGCGGGTATGCTTGAATTTTCATTTATTTATTGATTTATTGTGTCCAGTAAGATAATTTTATCACTCGCGGCAGAGTCTTGTGTCATGGATGGACTTAACAAAAATCGATCAAGTAAAGCGTGTCATCAACTAAAAGTCTAGAAAGACTGCCGATATGGTCATCTTCCTCTCATCTGAGATCATGGAAGATTGCCGTCTGAACACTCACTTTCAAATATGAGGAAATCTTTGTAGAAAATAGGCAAATACAAGGTAATGGGACGTTGGTGATACTCCTCAAAGAATGATCAAGATTTTTCTCACATAGTTCCGGCCTCCTGGTTGGTTACAAAGGTGGAGGTCGTTGAATTACCACTCATGGAGTAGTTTAATTTAGAATAAGAGGTCTTAGTTGCTTTGTTTAATGTTTAATGGCTTCCATCACCGAAGCTTAGCTAGCTAATTACAAAAAGAGGTGGTCTAGGAGATCTCTTTTACACAAAGGGTCAACAAGTCCTCAAAGTTGGACCGCAAAGCCATTGGCTTCCTTAAAATCTTTGTCTGCTTTCCATCTTATTTTACATGGAAGAGCAAATGAAAGAAACACAAGATTCAGACACAGAGATGCGGAGTGCAAGTTTGGCATGGAGCGGCGGCCCTTTAGATTTTACTGATATAATTAGCGTGTTGAATTACGTAATTCATCCTAATTCGATCAGCACGAGTTTTCGATCTCTCATCATCACAACCTTTTCTTTTCTAGAGAGATGAAGCGTGGTCAAATACTAAAGTCTTTAATTATGATTCTTCTTGGCGTGTGTTAAGGTTCTTGAGAACATGCCAAATGATTTGTCAGCAGGCTGATTAAGATATCGAGAACTAATTAATGTTGGGATCAACGGTCTATCAATCAAGAAAGGTGGAAACAAATGAGGGAGAAACAGCTGGTAGTGCTAGCAACAACAAGCGAATGGCATGCGATCAAAATCTAGACTGAAGAAGCTTTGAAAATTGCATGGCGTGAGATTTTTGGGTAGCAAGAGATCAAAGACTTCAAAAATGTCAAGAAGATGGAAGATTGTAAATCCTCTCATGATGTTACGAGGCTGGTATTTATACAGGAAGGAGGGTGGTCTTGGCTATTGAAATTGCATAACGTAAACAATTGAGCCTTTCTTTAGCTCCAAGCCCACCGAGACAAGTTCCCTAATGTATCTCTAGGATAAAACCTGGACGTTGTCCATGTCACAATACCTTTGTCCATCCTTGCATAGCTCAAGCCAATCCTATCACCATTCTATATTGATGTACAATTTGGATCCATGTCAAATCTAGAAAAAATAATATGGATTAGTGTATAAAATGATGAATTAAATTACTTGATTTTAGGAATAAATGGATTATATAACTTGGTAAAAAAAACTTTTGCAATTTTAACCATGGAATTTACATTGCATGGTTTGTCATGACATTCTTGTTGGATATTAGCCTTGATGATTTTGATAAAAATTATTAAAAACCATTTTATATTTTGTTAGAGTTGGATATTTACACTTATGTTTTTCAAATAACTTGTTTATAATAAGTAATGAATCTCTTTTAACTCTAAAATTATTTCTAGATATATAATTAAAACATTATATTTAACTTAATTATTTGTGAAATAAAAATCAAGCTAAAAGGATATTATCATTTTATGACTTATTAAAGATATCAATATTATAATCATCCATACCCATGTATTGACTTTGTTCCTGGTCTTGGATGCATCAAATTATAATTGTCATGGAATAGGTTTTGCTATCATAATATTGATATTCTATTTTAATT
Source organism: Populus ilicifolia (assembly GCA_015708895.1). Taxonomy (NCBI): domain Eukaryota; kingdom Viridiplantae; phylum Streptophyta; class Magnoliopsida; order Malpighiales; family Salicaceae; genus Populus; species Populus ilicifolia. Next base: position 231,832 of record SRLM01001881.1, on the reverse strand, counting down.
TATGATCTATATTGATGCATGATATTGATGCATGTGTGATCAGCTAATAAATCAACCAAAACTAAGCCAATTACTTTTTATGGCATACAATGTAAATTAAATTTCAATGATGCTAATGTCCATTTATCAATATGACCTCTTAAATAAGATTTTGATAGCATATATTTAATTAAATCAATTTTACATTTACAATGACTAGTATTATATACTAGGGTAATTTAAAACAAACAAAATAAAAAAATACACATAATTTCTTCATCAATGTATTTTTTTAACTATTATGAGCGCACAACTAAGATAATACACAACATGTTCATGTTTATTGTTGTTTTCTTGTGCTAGCATGCTGCCGATCAGTCTTTTCACTATTTAAATATATAATGTTAAAGGCCTCTTAAATCTTGACAGGGCCAATAATAAATATTTAACTTAATAAGATTTTATAACTTTAAAGGAAATTGTTGCTTTCAGCTTGTTAAAACTTGCAAGAGCTTCTCCTTTTCAATAACTTAGTAAAAGGTCTAATCTTCCTTACAATAGTTGAAATGAACCTCATTAGAAAATCATAAGGCTTTGAAGTTCCTTTTTATTATGAGGAGGTTGTGCTTTATTTTTTTTTTAATCTCTATGCCTTGTTAATGCAATAAATATCTTAAAAAATTACACACTTACACTCTATAAATACATTTTAAAGGGCTTATTGTTACATCATACATCCTCATTCAGTCAAAGACAAGATGCAATTTATTTAGGTGAGTGTATTTTTATTTTGATTTTATCATAATATGATCAATATTATAGAAAATTAAGGTCATTGCCCTTTGGTATGTTGTACCAATATTTCCATATCAAATAACATTACCATATATTCATACATCATTAATGAACTAGGAAATTTGAATACAATCTTGAAAACATCTCCTTATTTAATAAAAATCTAGTTATAACTAAGTATTTTATTAATAGATATTTTATTGGTTAGCATATTAGCGATTGACATTAGATATTCTTCTTTTAAAGTTGTATGACTTAAATATATGAATTCTTTGTATATCTTTAATTTTCTATTTTTGTTAACCTAATCAATCTAGTTTTTAAGAGTTGTTTAACTTCTTCCTTCACATTATCAATTATATTTAGAGCTATTCTTCGTGATAGTTATTTGTGTGGCTTAAACCTAGGCTCAATTGGTAAAGAATCTTTTTACCAAAACTTTGTCTAAACTAAATATTTTATCATAATTTTATATAAAATAGTATTTATAAATATGTAACAATATTATCATTTTACTTGGAACTTCTTTTGTATATTTACTCTTGTAAAGGTTAGTTTAGGCTTGTCTTCAATTAAAATATCTTGAACTTCAGCACATCTATCATCCATCTTTGTTGGTGTTAGAGCAAGACTTATCATATTGATCATGATTAATTTTATAATCTTGATTTGATTATATTAATAAATTACATTATGATACCTCATTTATCTACAAGCTTCATTAAAAGCCTCAGAACATACTATTAAGTCATAATATCTCATCTAATCTCATGTTTCAAATTCTTTATCATTTTCCTTTTATTATAAGTTATTTGGCCTACTAAAAGTTGTTTTGAATTGCTCTATTTATGCTATATTTTTACTAATTAAGAAGTTAATGTAGTGACTCATGTTATCCATACTTATGAACTAAACTAGATTGATATTTTGGTGTATAACAATACAACTTCCATCATTGAATTAATCACAAATGGTTTATTATCTACTTTTAACTATTTTGATTGATCTATCTAGTAGTGAAATTATCAAAGCTTAGTGTAAAAATGATGACATATATATGTTAGCATTTATCTAGTCTCATCTAAGAAAAATATTGTAGCTTGATCTTGTTTCCACCATAGAAAAAGTTATAGACCCAAAAATAAGTTTACTTGGAATACCTATATAATATCTCTTATGCCTCTATAAAATCTAACATAACCATTTTTAATGAGATTATATCAACCTTGTTATGGCCAACCTTAATGATCAAGTATAGGAGTATAATATTGAGTGAGACACTATTATTGATGAAGACCCTCTATATTTATACACTGTTAAAGTTAGCAATGATGTACATGGGTTTCAAATGACATCTTATATTCAATGTTGACTTAGAAAATATAATTCATGGATCTGGCTTAAAGACTTGGCTCTAACTAGTTAACTATAATAATATTTACCTTTTATTTTCTACATTATCTTCATAATCACTATCCAAATTAGGTTGTTGACTAGTTTTGATTTTAAAGGAATATATATGAGTGAATATCATATTGATTGATATGATTTTTTTATGGTTGATCACTTTTGCATTAAAAGGTTTTTCCAATTCCTCATTATTAATAATGCACTTTGTTCACCAATATGTTTTATTAGGACTAAGAATTATGATTGTTTTATTAATAATGCACTTTGTTCACCAATATGTTTTATTAGGACTAAGAATTATGATTGTTTTATCTTATCATATCATGTATTGTTATCATAAAGAGTTTTTAAACCTTCATCCATCATGCTATCATCTAGGAATCCATTATAAATCATTTTATTTATCTAATTAATCTTATATTTAGACGAGGTCATTTATTAAAGCTTCTTCATATCTCATTGGCTCATTTAAAGTTATGATAATTTTGCTATCTTTAAGCACCATTGACATTATGTTTTATGTAAAAGGTACATGCTTTTCTTTTATTAAAGTGAACATTTTAATAGCATTTTCTTATTTCTTTTGTTTAATATAACTAATTTTATCTTATTCTCTTGTTGCATAATAATTAATAATAATTTACACCAATTTTATGAGCCTTTTTTTTTCTATTCAATCTTTAAAGGTGTTAGCCTAACATTTTAATGACTTAGTCATATCATTATGGTTGTTGATTAGTCCTAGTTTTCATTTTAATAACATATGTTGCCTTTTAAGTTTGAGGTTAACTACTTTTCATACTTTTTTTCACCATCTTAGTGATAACTTTATCTATTTTTAGATATTTCTTTAGTTATTTTTATTTTTTAGATATGATGATATATTTCAATCTTTAAAGATGGTGGCTATACAGAGGCATAAACTCTTTTCAACTTTTTTTTTTACTATGATTTATCCCTATTTAATAATTTTATCCTTAACAAAAATCAACTTATTATTAATATTGCTATTTTAAACAAGAGGAGTTGAGGTCCTATCCAATATTGATCATTCTAATATACCTCTTATAAAAAATATAATTGGTGTTTGAGACTATTTGCTATTAATCACTTTATTGGTCCATACAACATCAAAAACTTGTTTTTTAGGTAAGGTATATGACTGTGTATCCTCTCCCCTTACCAAGATGTTTAGGCATTACATTCTTCTAAACTAGGCTTTGTATAACTATTTTTTTAATCTTAATCTCCCTTTTATATCTAGGAGATATTGATGACAACTAAAAATATTCACCCTCCTTATTATTAGGATTGAATAATTTATATTATGGTTGATGTGTTTATGCCATCATATAGTCTTTTAGTCCTAAATGTTTTAGTCTATCATTAAGGTATTTCTTGTTCAACATTATCCCTCAAAGTCTTTATCTTTTGAAAAAAATCATATGTAAGTAGGACACCTATACACCTTACTATAAGGTGTATCTTGGGCTTGTTGAATCATCCTTTTAGCCTTTTCAAGATTTATTTACTTTTTAAAAGTACTAGCATATGTGACTAGATCAAACATTTGTTATAGTTGATCAACCTTTATCTTATATAACTTTTCATTTTAAAGTAACCCAATAAGTGACACGATCAAAAAATTGATGTCTTATCTCAAGCACAGGAGTATCGAAGTAATAAATAACTCAACAAGACCGAGATTGAACTATATGAAGATTAACTATATAAATTATACATAATAATGATGAGGACTCTGAGATATAAGATTAATGTGAAAATTAAACAATGATAAAAATAATTGTAAAAGTTAGAGGATCCAGTAATGGTATTTCAAATAACTATACTATAAATTCTTTTTATTATCAACTAGAAATCACACATAAAAAAGGTTTTAATCACATGATTTGTCATTAATAGCTCATTATAAATTATTAAAATGATCATAATCGTTATCTTATTTAAGTAATACCAAAATTTTAAATATTATCAGGAATTCATGATGCTAACTTATGTTAACAATAAATCAAGTTCCTTTCATAGCATAGGTGTAGCTTATACCATACGGTTGACTATGAAAGTATCAAATATTTATTGTACCAAGTGTTATATAATACAAATATAAATTAACCTTTAAAAGAAAGGTATTAATAATTAATAAGATAAAAATGATAAGACATATTAATAGCAGGTTGTTTAGGATATAATCATTAAAGTACATATTGAGTTTATATTATACTTATCCTAATACCATTATTGAGACATTTTTACATTGACATAATAAACTTAGCTAAGCATAATAAAAAAAAGAAATATAAATAAATAAGAGGAGAACATGATTATATTAATATAATAAAGAAAATGAAAGGCATAAATAAAAGATTAATGAAAGCAAAACTTAAATTTTACAAAAATATCGAGAAATAGAGCAATAACATGATCTTGATTTGAAAACTAAGATGTCTAAATACATGACAAATACCTTTTTTTATAGGCTAAAATTTAGAACTATTGATTTGATGACTAATTATTGAGTGGTTACCACTTCTTGACTTGGTAACAATTTTGATCTTCTTGTTTGTCAAAAACATCATTGTTAACATCAGAATTTGAATAGATAGTCTTCATGAAAGTTCTAGGAAATTTTATAAGCTTTCAAACAAAACAAGAATAAGATCATGAGATCATTTAGAATTCTAGAACTTGAGATATGGGCCGAACACTGAATAATATCTAGGCAATAGGGTAGATTCTGACTGATTAGTACTTAAAAGTGTATTTTTATCAAGATTTTATATCATCATTTTACACTTAAAATATTAATAACTCTTTAGCTAAAGTATATTTTATAATAACAAGTATGATACCATAAGATATCTTTAATTTATGGTAAATATTTATCCTAAATACAGGTCTATCACATAAATAAAAAAATTGATTGATGAGTTGAAGTATTGAAATTGAAAGAACATAAAGAGGGTGAATCTTATAAAAGAGATGATGATTTAGTCCAAATTAAAACTCTATTATGTAATTGGATCATAACTAGAGTTGTAAAACTTGAATTTAGGTTTGCTTTATATGAATATAAAGCTAAGGCATAAGACTAAAATTTTCATGGAAAGGTAATACTTAATTTTATTGTTTGGAAGTCCAAATATTAACAACAACGTAAAAGTTTAAATATTTCTTGCAGCCTAAATACTATTTCAGTATTCAACTCATATCTCAAGTTCTAGGAGTACAAATGACCTCAGTTTTTTTTGGAAAGCAAAGATAATTTTTTAGAACTTTCATGAGTAAGGTTGGTTCAAATTCTAATATTATCAATGATGTTTTTGGCAGACAAGAAGATGGAGATTGTCACCAAGTTAAGATGTGGCTACCCATTTAAAAATTAATTATCAAATTAATAGTTTCTAATTTTAGCCTATAAAAGAAGTCATTTTTCCATGCATTTAGACATCTTGGTTTTCAAATCAAGATCATGCTCTTACTCTCTTTTTATTGTAATGTTTAAGTTTTTTTTTTATATTAATCTCTTAATTATGCTTCTCATTTTCTTTCCTTTACTTAGTTAACTTTTATCTCATTTATGTTCTTATCTTGTTCCTTTATATTTCTCTCTTTTATTATATTTAGTTAAGTTTATTATGTCAAAATAAAAAGGTTACATTAATGGTGTAAGAATAAGTATAGTGTAAACTCAATAAGGACTTTAACGTTTAATACTAACATATTTTATATTTGTTATCTTATTTACTTTTAATACTTTGCATGCTAAATGGTTTGTTCAGGTTTGTGTTGCATAATACTTGATACAACAAATACTTATCATTTTCATAGCTGAACTGTATGATTCAATTGATACTTGTGTTATGAAAAGAACTTGATTTATTGTTAATATAAGTTATAATTATGAATACCTGATAATATTTACATGCATTAGCATTATTCGAATAAGATAACTAATGTAATCATATTAACAATTTATAATTCATTTGAAACCTTCTTTGTGTATGGTTTCCAATTAAGTAATAAAAAGAGTTTATACTATACTTGTTTAAAATACTATTAATGAAACTTTTAACCTTAACATTTATTTTTGATCCTCATTGTTTGATCCTCATATTCATTTTTCATCTTAAAGTTCCCATTAACTTCTTCTTTCTCTTCTTCTTTATTATTACTATTACTATTATTGTTGTTGTTGTTGTTGTATTATTTTTGTTTATAATTTATACAATTAATCTCCTTGTGGTTTGATCCTGATCTTGCTGGGTTATTTATTACTTCGACACTCCTACATTTGGGAGAAAACATCAATTTTTTAGTTGTGTCACTGACTTTTCTGTTGTTGCTATAATTTGAACTTGAAAACGGTCATTTTGAATTTTAAATTCTTATGAAATTTTTAGGCCTATGTATTAGCTTTTTATTCATTTAAACCAAACCTAAATCTAAGTTCTACAGCTCCAATTATGATTCAATAACTGAATGATATTTCAATTTGAATTCAACCAACATTTCTTTTCTAGGCATAACCCTTTCTTTGTCTTCTCAATTTCAGTAGTTCAATTAATTTTTTAATTTATATGATAGGCTTGTATTTAAAATGAATATTTATCATAAATTAAATGTACCTTATATTATCATATTTTTTTATTATAAAACATGCTCTAGTTAAGGAGTTATTGATACTTCAAGTGCAACATAATAATATAAAACCTTGATAAAAATATATTTTTAAATACTAATCAACAAGCTTTTAGGTAATTATTTTTGTAATGACTTTTAAAAATGGATCATTATCCGCTTTTATCTTCTTGTCTAAAAAATAGATGCATTTACATTTTAAAGCTTTCTAGATTTAGTTTTTGAAGACTACACAATTATGACTATCATGTTTCCAAGATTCATACACTTACAATATTTATATCTTTTAATTTTATTAGTAGTATGGATAATGTGATTTCTAAGAGTTTAATTTGCCTCATATGCATCAACTAGTTTAATGTTTCTTCCACCTTTTTGATGTTAATAGGGTGCTTTCTATCAGAGACTACTTTGATAATTTTTACATTTTTGTTACTTGGTTTAGTATTATTTTTATGTTTACTTAATACCATGATCTCAAAAAGTCTTATTTCTATATTTTTTATGACCAATATTAGATATATTACACCTCATCAAATTCCTTATCAGAATATAAATCAATTAATGAGTGAATACTAATATATTATTTAAATAGACAATAAGATATGCTCTATTTAATGACTTTTTTTTAATCTATTTTGCTAGCATCTTTTTATAATGAGCAATATTATTAGTGAGTGTGTAGATGTCTTAGTAATTATTCCTACATGCCTTTTCTTTATGTTCCACTGCATTCCCTATAACATTAAATTTAAGAACTTTTACTCAATTATAATAGCTTTCATTGTCCTAAACCTTATAGCCTCAACTAGATCTTCGAGTACTTTAGCTAAGTCAACCAATGTGATCTCTAGTTCTGTCATGTAAAAGTGTTCATGAAAATAAGTTTTCATTTCTTTCCAACTATCAATTGAATTGGGATAGCAATGTGTAGAACTAATAGAAAGCTATTTTAGTTAATGATAAACCAAACAACCTTAGTTATATAAAGGAAGTGATTCTACCATTACCATATTAATTAGTAAACTTGGCCATATGTTCCCTCATTAATTGGTTGTCCTTGCTAAAAAATTACTTCAAATTAGTAATTTTTATTCCTCCAAAGATCGTGTGCAACTTATAAATCTATTTTAAGTTTAGATAATTGTAAACAAGTCTTACTGTTTGTCCTGGTTCTAGCCTAATCTATTTTAAGTATTGGGCTAGTTCAACTCTATCATCCCTCCGTTCCATTGCTAGTCGATAATAAAGAATGGTTTTGTAACGAGCTTGAGATTTCCATGTTCTGTCACAACTTATAAGGTATATAATTACCTAGTAGTAGGTTGTAGAGTGGGATAAAAGGTTTATAGGGCCAAACGCTTGTGGTTGTATTTATTCATAAAAAAGAATGATATTTTAAGGGATATCACACTCAATTAGGTTGTGTTTGTTTTAATGTTTGATACACTAGGAAATACCTTTCCATATAAGATATACTTGTTTCAAACACCTGTATTAGAGTGCTTGTTATTGCAAAATTTCATGGGATATGATTTTTAGATATACAAGTCCATGCATTACCAATCCTAAATTAGAAAATGCCTATCTCTTCTAAGAAATACCACTGTGCAGAAAATGATAGAAGTTTAAACAGATAAAAACTACATGAATCTATATAGGAATGTTGTTAATAAATGTAAGCAAGAAAGGAAAAAAAAAAACAATAAAACCCTACAAGGGAAAAAAGAAGATTGAATTACAGGAAAATACATGAAGCTGATATCATTTATAATAATATTTATCCTATTTATATTTTTACATAGTTTGAATCCTATTTTGATAAATAATTCTAATCCTATACATATATTGATATAAGATAAAGATGTTTATTAAATCTAATATAAACTAAATTTCTTTTTTTTATTGATACTCACTTGAATCCTGGGCTAATCTATAACTTTTGATATGCTATTCTGTAAAGAATTTCCATTCTAAATATGACTATATCTCTTGGTTATTGATGCTCATTTAAACTTTGTTGGTTGATTACTATTTTTTGGTCAATTATGACTTTTAGTCATTTAGTCAACTACTCCTTCAACTCTTCTTTGGTTGATTTTGATTCATGATCAATATCAACTCCTTTTTCTATTATGTGATAAATAACTATTGTTCTTTATGAATGAAATGTGCATATTTATTTTAGATATAAACAAGATGACATACCTGATATAGTGGAGATTAATCGATGAACCTAGAGATACCAAACTTTATAGTTGAGACCATAATTATCAAGTTGGTATGTTGATGTGGAAACCTAGTAATTTAAAGTCTAATCAAGGTAAAAATTATAGTTGAATTGATTTAGACATTAACCCATTCAAATCATAATAACATATATTGAGTTGAAATTATGTGAAATAAAAAAAATAACTTTTGACCAAATGTTATGAAAAGATAATGAAGGATAAAATGCATGTGCTCCTTAAATTTTAAATATCTATTATTTTTATTTGTGTACTTTTATAATTAACTATAACATTGGTACTTATATTTATTTTTAGCGATTTAAATGTCCATGCTGTAAAATATTTTATTAAAGTGCTCCTAACTTTTTTAAAGTACTCTAAGACTTAATTTTATAATATCAAATGAATAATTCTAAAAGTGTTTTTTTTTTCTTGTCAGATACATTTTATGTATAAAATTTACCTTTTTAATCAAATCAAGAAAACAATCAAAACTATTATCACTATCATCCATGCATAAAGATCTTTACTAACAATGCTTTTTAATCTGTTTATATCATATTTATCCTGTGCTTTATTTATCAATCTTACCCTATATCTAGGGATAAAATAAGAAATTGATGGATTAAAGGGGTTAATATGAGAAAATAAAGGGAAAGTTAAAAATAAGATAACAAAAATAAATAAATTCACATGATTAATATTGTTGTATGAGACATTTTAGTGAATTCATGGTAAAATTCAAAACAAGAGTTATCACATAGTTTTATTATAACTAGAAATCCCAACTAGTTTTTCAAAGATTCTAAGTAAATAATCGGTTACGTAATAAAGAAGATATAATTACTATATTTATCCCACCTAAAATAAACTGCATTATTATTTATTTTAAATAACATGTGTTTGTTATGTTTAGAGATCACCAAAACCTATCATTCTTGTTATAAATTTAAATTAAAAAGTGATTTTGGATTTGGATCTAAAGATGATCTAATTCATAATTTGTTAAAAAAAAGATGTATTAAGCCTATCATAAACTTCTAGTTTCTAATTCAAATATTTTATAATCAACTTTCAAAGATAGAAGTTGAGAATATATCTTCAGATGAGCTTTGCATATATATGATGGCTAATATGCTATAACAAATAAAAATATCAAAATAATATACTAAGAAACATGAAAATACACTTACTAATTTCATTATTTGATAATCTAATGATAGTGGCCAAAAAGAAATAACCTATTCTTAGATTGAGTTAGTCGCCATTTCAAATATTTGATAGTTAACTTTTGAAGATAGAAGTCAAGAAAAAAATCATGTAACCCAAGGTTAAGTTCTTAAAATATATGACAACATATAAACATCACAAATAACAAAAATACTGAAATAATATATAAGTGCATACCAATCAATTCTATTACTTTGTGGTCAATATCCAAGGATAAAAGCTAATAATAGGTAGCCTAATCCTTGGTTTTACACATATCATTGTTCCACCTTAATGTTTCATATCTTCAAAGTCATTATGTAACCATAACTCCTCAATTATTCACTAATACTAAAAAAATAAATAATATTATAAATCATTTATAGAATAAACAAAATAAAGGTGTTAGAGTTTAAAAGCAAGGATAGTGGTAGCATAGTTGTTAAAGTGGAGATTGACAACTTGAAAATTTTTGTGTCTAGATTTTTTTTCTTAATCTTCTCTTCTTGTCTTCTTTGTTTTCTTCTTCTTCTTCTTCTTTTTTATGTTGTTGTTTTGTAGGTTGTTAATTGGTTAGACTTTTTGCAAGAATACCTCATTTTTATTCTATGTTATAAAAAGATTGTCAAATGATAAAATAAGCAAATGTGCCAAAAATACCATAAATTGATTTAATTGCATATAAAAGAAATATTTTGGAAATCTTAGTATTTTTTAAAATATGTTGGAAAATAGAGGTTGACAGGTTATGATAAATAATATATTTTTTGTGCAAAACATGTATTAAATATAAAAGAAACTTTAAATCAAAGGGCGAAACAGAAAGATTTAAAGATTTTAGGACTCCAATGTAAGATTTTTTAAATCTTGGTGTTTCTGCAATCTTTCCGTATGCATGATTCCGGCTGGGTGATGGTTTGTAGATCCTAGAATGTCGACCGTAGCTGCCTTGTACGGCCGCTTGTGGACGAGGCCGTCAGATCTGAGTCATGCTGATGCTCGGGAAAGCTGGACCACACGGCAAGTTTGAACCTTTTATGGTCACCCCACCAACCTCACGCACCGTCACGGGAGGTTCCGCCGCATGGCATAAATAATGGTTTTTCTTTTTTTCATTTTGAGTCAACATAAATAAAACAAGATGTCAGCAACATTTAATATATATATATATATATATATATATATATTTTCCTGGAGCACGTTACCTTGTATGGAACTTGCTTGGATGCTCTGCATGAATGTGAACGTGGCCTGTTATCAGTAATCTACTTCAACAAAAAAGGGGAGACTTATTATTATTATTATTATTATTATTATTTTTTAAATAGCCATATCTAAGCACGGTCCTTATGAATGCAATCATGGATTGACTATTACATACTTGAGGTTGTGTATATGAAATTTCTTTTTTATTTTTTTTATATAAAACAACTCTATGATCTTAATTCCAACAATCACATTTTTTTGGTTTGATTTGTTGGACAGTAAAGGCCTTTTTATCCAGAGTGAAGCTGATTTTCTATTAATTTTGACTTTAATGAGAGGAGGGAAAAGTGTAAGAGTTCTATTACTATTAGATCAATTTTTTTAAAAGCATAAACTAATTAAAATCTAAAAAAACAAAAAACATGTAAAAAAATAAAAACAGTGAAAAAATAATTCACTAAATTCTTCTATGTTTTTAATTGTACATAGCTATAGTTCTTTTTTAATTTTTATTTACACACACACACATATATATATATATATTATTTTTCTTTATTAAAAAATAAAAAAAATGATTCATGTTTTGGTTAATAATTAACTTATTCATCCTTTTTTTTTGTCTATTTTTTCACTATAAAATTTTACAATTTTACTGACAGAACTATTCTATCGGTCTGTGATTTATAGTTTGTCGGTAATTTTTTTACTGGCAACATCACTTATAGAAACTTTTCATAGGCTTTCTTTCATTGGTAATACCACATTTCATCACTAAATTGGTCAATAAAAAATGAAACAATTGCTGATGGTTTTATATATGAAAATTACACGTCAAAAAAATTTCCTGCTTAAAATATACTGACGGATGTATTCATTAGTGAGTGTGTGAAATATTGAAAACTATTTTCATCGGTAATTATGAAATTTACACTAAGTTATTTTGAAATACCAACGAATTCATTTTGTTTATAAATTCATCGCTTCAATGCCGACGGATACAGTTCGTCGGTAAAACCCTTTGTGATTATTTTTAAATATGTTTTTAAAAAATTATTTAGAATACATAATATAAAATTATATACATTAATAGTAAAAAAAACAATTATGCAAATAAATTTTTTATTAAACATCAAAAACAAAAAAATAAAGTTAAATAATATTAATTATAAATTGAATGTGTTTTAAAAAAATATTAAATTAACAATTAAAGTTAAACAATATTCATTATAAATTAATATAATGGTGGAATCAGAGGAGGTTGGTTGTTATACGACCAAAAAAGAGAAGATGCACATGTATCATTACCTTGTGAATCCATGTTCATGACCATATGACGAAGGTTTTCATAATTTGCCAAGTATTGTGTATACACCGCTGATAGGTGGTTGTATTTTTCTGTGAGCTGAGTTGTATGTTGCTACAAGGTTACAAACTTCTTAGATTGAGTGCTCGATACTGATTAGGAGCTCCCAATTGTTGAGACTCTAAGAGCTGCTTTTAATACATATAAATTTATAAAAATTACAACTCCACAATACCATTAATAAAAATTAAAACGGACCAGTTAAACAAACTATTAATTATTTGAAAATACACATTGAATTCAATAAAGTTTTAATAATTTACAAATAAATATAATTTTATAAAATCTAAAACAAACCATAACAAGTATAAAATTTTACATTCATATACTACAAGTTTTTTTAAGAAATAAAAATAAAACATGTATATATACTAACAAAATATATATACTAAAAAAAATAAATTAACATTTAAATATTAAAATTTTAAAACATAAAATTACTTACAAAAATCAGTTAATAGATCAGAACACGGATGTTATGACCATAAAACTTCAAGAAATATGACTTGTTATGTAGAGAAAAAAAAAATATTTTTTTAAGTGGGGCTGGTTGTTTGCTGTAGAAGAGAATTGAGATGTTAAAGAAAAAAAAGAAATAAAGAAGGAAAGGTTTGTCATAGTGGGCATATATTAACTTTTATCATTTGGCTCATTGATAAAATTATGTTGTCTGCAAGTCCGTCGACCATTCTCACAGTAAACAGGGCATGTCACTATACAAAGATTTTGGTTTAAATCACTTAATGATTCCATCAGCATTTTTAAACGGTGAATTAGTCAAGTCACTGTACAAAGCTGTTGTTTTGAATCTGTAGGTGATTCCGTCATTAAAATCACTTGTAAAAACTTCAACGTCAATGAACCACTTTTTTTTTTGAATTCTAAATATTCCGCCTATTATTCCATCGATAAATACTGATCAAATGTTTTCGTTGATATATACCGGTGAAATTAAGGATGGAAAAAATTCTATCAGTAATTGTGATCTTAAAATACTGACAGAAATATTCTATCGATAAGGCTGTTGATATTAAACAAATTTTTGATAGTGTTTTTAATAATTTTTATGTTTTTCTAGCTAACTTTTCATTCATTCATGCTAGATTTTTTTTTTCATATTTCTTGTTTTTAGCCAAATCTTTATTTTATTTTCAAGAAAAAGGAAAAGAAATAGGAAGGAAATAAATCTTTTATAAAAATTAAAATTTTCAATCACATAAAATAAAATATTTCATGAAAAATCAATTTTGAAATCATGCTTTGGATAAAAGATAGAAGAATGCTTCATTAATAAAGCTATAATTTTATCCTTCACCGAACGTTACTAGACCATTTATTGATTTACAAGACCCAAATAATTATTATAGTATTCGCTATAACAAAAATAAATAAGAAAATATTCATTTTTTTTTAATTTGAGTCTTGACTTCTTAATAATATATATATTTTGCTAGTGGTAAATAAATAAAAAAATGGCAAATACTGCTTCTTAATATTTTTTTTTATAATCTCGGAATCTTAATTATTTTTATTCTATCAGGAATTAAACCAATATAAATCTGACACATGTCTCTTTTGAAAAAATAAAAAACAATGAAAATTCCAAATTAAAATCACATAGAAATCATTATCACAAAGTAGTCGTACATTTTGAAGTCATTGATGATGTAACTTCATCGCAAGCCGGCGAATGTCCGAGAGTTTTGTTTGTAATTCAAAACAGAAAAAGAAAAAGAAAAAGAAAATCGCATGTGAAGACAAATGAGAGATTATCTTTATATTTTAAAAGTATTTTTATCAATATATTTTTTATTTTTTTATTTAAATTATTTTTTATATCTAAGTATTATTTTAATGCATTTATAAAAAAATTTTAAAAATAAAAAATATTATTTTAATATATTCCCAGATAAAAATTACTTCAAGAAACTTCCAAAAACTACCCGTATTCACTATTACTAATATCTAGAAAAAATAATGTGGAATCTCAAAGGGGGTGTCAACTGGTTAGTCTCTAAATTCGAGTCTACTAATTTTTAAAGTCATAAAAAATTTATATTATTATTAATTTTAAAATTTAAAAAATTAATTAAGAATATTTATATTAATAAAAAAGAATAAAATGACGTGGTCTATGCTCTTTCGTCTTTTGATTTTTATTAGAATTTTCCACGGTAGGTTGGTGAAATGTTGAGAACTTGGAATTGACTTTGCAAATAATTACGAGGGCTTCCAGCAAGCTTGTTGGAAGTTTATGGGTCCAGAAAAGCGTGTGTGAACATGGGGAGTAGGTGGAAGAAACTTCAAAGAGTTTGAAATATACAGCACGCCCTCCTAACCAAAGCAGCGTGTGGCGCCATTTCTTATAAATCCAAGGACGGCAGCGTTTTTACTGTTCATAAATTATTATAAATTGAAGTAGTCATATTCTTAAAATTTTCTAATTTGATATTTCAATGTTGAATTAATTCGGTATTAAGTTTCTTTAATTTGTTTCCATCCTAGTATTAGATGGAAATATCATTCCATTTACGACTATAATCTATTTTTTATAAATTTTTTAATCAATATTTAAATATATTTAATTTTTTTTTATTATGACCTGTCTTATATAACACTGGCTATAAGCTAGTAATTAATTATAATATATCATTGATTGATTGAGAGGTGACATGCATGATCTAATATCAAGTGTGTTTAGGGTAAGATTGATGAAATCAAAAGTTTTGATGCTAATCTTGATAATAAATAATACATTAGGGATTAAATTGAGGTTTTTATCCCTAAACCTTTTATATTCTTTTGACTTTTTCTCATTTTGTTTTTACAATATTTTTATTTTATGTTCACATTTGTTAAGAATATAAAACAATATACAGAGCTATTCTTGGAAGAATTAGTCAAGAAACCTCGACCATTCCAAAATCCAACAATGTGTAAGGGGTCCACTCTCCCTTGTTGACAGCTCCTCAAAGGGCCTCTCCCTTCTCTTACAACAAGGATCCTATAAATCTCAAGTTTCTGGCTCCGAAACTCTGTGCATCCCCTTCAGAGAAACCAGAACCTCATCAGGGGAAACTGTTTCAGTACTTCGTGCTATTTAGGTGCGCCATAGCCAGCACTGAGAACTTGCTTGTCCTTGAAAGAAGGAAAGAAAAAGGGCTCATTATTTCTCTATAGTCATATCCCATCATCCCTGCTTCTTCAAGTACCAAGCAAACAATCATGGATAAATCCTTGACAACAACTATGTTGTTTTCTTGCTTTCTGTTGATCTCCTTGTCTGTCTCATCTTTAGCTCAAAGTTGCGGTGGCTACTCTTTCTCTGAGAACCAGGTATACAGCACCTGTGTTGACCTTTCTCAATTGAGCTGTTCTCTTCACTGGAACTACCAACCATCAAACATGACAGCTGATATTGCATTTCGCAAAATTGGAGCATCAACATCTAATTGGATTGCATGGGCTCTAAATCCCACTAAGCAAGGAATGGACGGTTCACAGGCTCTTGTAGCTTACCAACAATCCAATGGCACGATGCGTACTTACACAACCCAAGTAGATGGATCCGGAAATATGCAACCTGCTAACTTAAGTTTTGGGGTTCACAGTATTCGTGCAGAGTACGCAGGAGGGGATATGATAATTTTTGCAACACTTCAGCTTTCTGATAGCTTGGTGTTAACCAACCAAGTTTGGCAAGAAGGTCCTGTGACTGGAGATAATCCTGGTCGACATCCTCTCACTGGAGAGAATAGGCAGTCAGTGGGGACTGTGAATTTTGTTTCTGGATCAGTAACTTCAACTGGAGGAACTACTACCCCAAAAGACCGCAAGAGAAATGTAAGTGGATGGTCAATTACTTATGCAGTATTTATGCTTATAGGATGCTTGCTAGACATGAATTCAGCTTAAATCATTGTTCTAAAGGTGATTGAAATTGATTTTTTCAGGTTCATGGAGTGTTAAACGCAGTGAGTTGGGGAATCCTTATGCCCGTGGGAATCATTATAGCTAGGTACCTTAAGGTGTTCAAGTCAGCAGGCCCAGCATGGTTTTACCTGCATGCTATTTGCCAAACTTCTGGCTATGCAGTTGGGGTTGCTGGATGGGCAACTGGTATTAAACTGGGCAGCGATAGTCCTGGAATCACCTACAACACCCATAGAAAGCTTGGCATAACCATCTTTGCCCTTGGAACCCTTCAGGTATTTCCACTTGTTATTTACCTAAACAGCAATTAATTGGGTTTTGATTGTTAGTTGGTGATTCTTTTTCATATTTGTTGAAGAAAGTATTCATTTTTAAGAATATTATTGCCTTGAGTAATATATTCAAAAGCCCAGAAAACTTTTGATTTCGAAACAGTAGTTAAAATGTCACCACACACTTCTTCATTGACTTCGAATAAAAGAGACCTCAAAACCATTAAAAACCCTTGTGTTTTTTAGCTGCCATGGGGTTCTTAGATTTCTTTCCACTTCAAAAGATGCCTAAGGGAAGTCTTTAATGCCCGAAAAGTCAGCATTTGTGTCCCGTTGAATCTTGATTTTGTTTTCGAGCGCACGCAATTCTTTTAATGTGGGATCTTTCCAAGTCATCAACTGCGGGCGGCATCTAGAAGGGAACCTGTTCGCAAGTTCTTTCTTCCCTTCATCGTCACTGGAGCCGTCCTGCCTCGCAGTCTTTTCGAAAGACAAAAAACTGAACCCAAAAAGACTAATTTTTTCTAGCTCTCTCCTCGACAACAAAAACTGATGTGATCTCTACACAAGTAATGTGAAAAGTCTTCTAACAAATAATGCACTGCCCTGTTTGCAGGTGTTAGCCTTGCTCTTGAGGCCCAAGCCAGACCACAAATACAGACTGTATTGGAACATATACCACCACACCATTGGATATACTACCGTGATTCTGAGCATTGTTAACATCTTTGAGGGATTTGAAGCTTTGGACCGCGAGAAGAACTGGAAAAAGGCCTATATTGGCGTTCTCATATTTCTTGGATCTGTTGCTGTTGTATTGGAAGCAGTTACTTGGTTGATAGTCATCAAGAGAAAGAAAACAGCAAGTTCTGATAAGCACGTTAATGGAGTTAATGGATATGGTTCCAGGGTACAGCAGACTGCGTAGCTGATGATTTAGCCGTTATAGGCTCTGTGTTGTATGTTATACACATAGTTAGATGTCCATTAGTGAGGTTTTCTTCTTATTTTATTCTTTTGGCATTTTGTTATACGATGATTGATGCTAGTTGTTTTCGATCTCTCTCTCACACACATATATATAGATATATATGCTTGTGCTTCTTTTATTTGGTCGTGTTTTACAACTATAATAGTCTTACCGTTAGTCTTTTTTATGAGAAATACTTGAATTATATGTATACCTAGGTTGCCTCAACTCGTTATCAAACTTATCACAGATCCGAAAACACACACAATTTACTTTTGTGTGCGTGTTTTTGTGGTAGAGAAACATTTTAAAAAAATAAATAAATTTTAAATTAATTTTTTAAAATATTTTTAAACAAAAACAACAATTGATATGCTGGGCTTTGTAGGTAATATCTGTACAGGGAATATAGAATTAGTAGGCCTAGTCATGGGCCCTAAAACGAAGTCCACCATGGCCGAATAGCAAGTGAATGAATTGTAAGAGCATCTCTTTTTAGAGGGCCTCCTCCAGAGGAGCTCTAGATGCCATTTGTCATTCTCTGGGTGATGCAATGGAAAATCTGGCTATGATCGGGGCACTAGCATGCCGGCATGTAAGAAAGTTTCAAACAAAATTTGAAGCCCAAGGTCGAAAGCTGTGAAAAAACAAATTTTGTTTTGAAAAATCCCGTAAAACTTATTTCTCAAAATCATTTAGTTATTGAAAAACATCATCTGTACAAGTCATATAAAAATGGTATTTTAAGATTGAATCGGTTATGAGCAATATATCTCCATTGGTATCTTGTATTATCCCTTCAATGGGGCTCGGTGTTCGGGCCATCAGGTTAATTTTATTTTTAAGCCAAAATATATTTTTAAAATGTATTTAAATACAATTTTAAATGAAAAAATAAACGGTGATTAAACGAAGTTATGTGTCCCATTGAAATGCATAATCACTCTTGAAGAAAGTAGAATGAAACAAAGGGATTGCTTGGGAAAAAATGCATGAGACCTTATTTTTCAGGCAATTGTTGTTTCCTTGGGAAAGCAAAACTAACACGTACAATTTGACAAGAACATGATAAAAACAGCAAGAAGCCAGTAAGCTCAATATAACTTCATGCATCCAAATGCAGACCAAGGCATTTGCTACAATCTTTTCATGGTACTTAAACGAGGGGAAGAAACAGAGCAATAGCACCTGAAATGCAGTATGACTTGAGGAGCAATACTTGGAAGACGTTTTATATCTAAACAGAACCAACGTATATCGATGTGAAATAGGAAAACTCTTGTACAATTTCAAGCAGATATAACAAAGACCATGGATAAACATAAACTAGATTCTAAACAGTTTTCAAATGCAAAAACTAATCAAAGGGAAATTTAAGATTCAACCTCGCAATCATGTGCATCTGTGCATGAGCGATCATTGATTTCTAGAGTGGCAATCTCTTTGATGACTTGAGCTTTGTCAGCTTCAAATTGTTCATCCCCTGAAATTAATGAAGCAGAATATCATTAGCAATCTAGTATAAAAGCAACGAGGGCTACAATCTCAAGAATTTCACTGTCTAATTATATCATTTTTACCTTTTTCAATGCAGAAGTCGCCTAGAAACCTAAGAAGCTTGCTTCTATTTGTAACCAGTACACTGATGATCTCAGGAGGTTTATTTTGATTTGCTACAAATAACTACCAATTCAGGGAAAATAGAAGTTGATTAAAATTAGAGAGATTAATATAAGAAGAAAAATACCCAAATATCTTACTACACTACCTACCTTGAACACATGAAAGGTTTCCAGCCGCATTGTCTTCTTTGGATCCTGAAATGGATGAACCAAAATTTATAGTGGAATACAAGTACAAAAGATTTCTATAAGAACACATAGAAAGGCTGTGAGCAAATATGGTAAATCAGAGAGAGAGAGAGAGAGAGAGAGACCCTGAAAAGATTCATCAAGATCCTCATGTTGTCCAATGAACTCACATACCGAACCATCACAGCAGAATTTGAGCGGTCAAGTAGCATGTTTCCCAACAGCTGAAGCAGATTATATGCTGTCAGAAAATATGTTGTATTCTATTTCTCCTTAACAAATATCTCTGATTTTTTGAGAGAAGAAATAAAGCAAAACCCTTCAGAGAAAAGAAAAATTGATGAAGGAGTTCCCTGCTTTCACTTTATTTTACCTTTTTGTGCTTGCCGTTGCACTTATTAATTCCCAGTAATGAGATTTAGGCATTTACAACTTTTAACATTTTTACAGAAAATGTATACAAATACACTTGGAAAAAGGATGATTTTATCAAATGAAAAACTACAACAAATAATGCAAGGAGTAGATTGTTCCTGTGAAATTTATATTACCTTGACTGCATACCGTCTGGTTATGTAACTGGGAGACTCTAGCAATTGTGAATTGTATTCTTGAAAAAACTGGAACAAGGGAAAATTTTGAAGGCACATTAGATATTGGTAGTAATTCAAAAATGGACAGAAAAATGTAAGAAAGTAACTAAGTATCAAAGTTATTCCCCTAGTGTTTAGTGTTGATATATTCAATCACACCATCAACATGGAGATGTGCCAACATCACAGAATAATTATCACCACCAAGTGACATCCATGCCAAAAACAATGGTCTTGTTCTACAGATTGATACCACGTCAAACAGGTATTTTGCAAGTATAAATTATAACAATGCCTATAGTTGTTAATGCTTGCGGTTGTGAGTAATCAGCAGCCTCTTTTTCACAGTTTCATCCTTTTTCAGATGAGTGAACTTAAGAAGCTCATCTACATAACTCAATCAGTTGAACTTTTAATTGTAGAATGGTGATCTTTGATCCACAAATAAATAGTAAACAATTTTACAGATGCTATTAATGAAGTTCCATTGATCCTAGCAACAATAGTATACCAATAATTTTCAGCACAATGAAATCTTTGTAACAAAAACATTACAAACACAGACAGTGGCAAAAGGGATACTCTGAGTCTCAACTTTCTGATCATTTATTTTCATATGATTTTTCGTTAAAAATTGTTTTACAAATTATTACTCTATTTACTATAGGGATGAATGATAGAACTACAACAACTGCCAAGTCCAATGCATCATGCACAGTCTGCTCTTGGCAGTCAGCAGCCTCCTTTTTACGATGCCATCCTTTTCATAGGGATGAATGATAGAACTACAACAACTGCCAAGTCCAATGCATCATGCACAGTCTGTTCTTGGCAGTCAGCAGCCTCTTTACGACGCCATCCATATCATATGGAAATCTTAAAAAGCTCTTGCTGACTAACTCAATCAGTTAAAATTTTAGCTGGCTCCATTATTGTTGAAGGGATATCTTTCTAATCCAGAGGAAAAAAAAATAAAATAAAAATTGACAAGCTTACATCAGTTGTTAATGAAGTTCCTCTAATCCTAGGAACAATATTGTTTAAAAAGATCATTATTATGGACATGCAAGGGATGAAGAACGATAATGATGATATATCTCTTGCATCTACCTCCAGTTCAATGCCTTAAATAATGCTGTTGATTCTAAAGATAAAACTAGCTTACAGTCAGCTGTATTGCATCATCCACTATTCATGTTCTTGGAGTAAACATTACGAGTTGCTGTAATATATGGAAGTGGGTAAAACCATGCAGGACTAGAAGGCAGATACTGATGGCACCACTTACCCAGTCATAATTTACAGAAAGAAATTCGGCAACAGTTGATTTATGCCTCGTCAGGAGCTCCTGTATAAATATGGCAGTGGGTCAGTAAAAATACTCTTCTAAAATTAGAAACATAAAGCGAAGGATGACATGGATACAAGAAGGATAACTTTAGAATTCATGTATATCATAATAGTACCAAAAGCACAAGCTCCATGCACAACATTAGGAAAACATAACGATATATCAATGATAGCACTGGCACACTATATCTTAATTAGAGTGTGCATTGTAGATAAAGAAGTTATTGTGTACGTCTAGAGATCCAAACACAAACTATTCTGGTTAAACCTGACAAGGCCATAGGATGGTGGATAGATAAATTGTAGGAGATTTGAGCTAGAAGCATGAACCCAACCCCACAGGAAGGAGCTAGTGAAGACAGTACTAAAACAATGAAGAAAAATTGATTATTATGGAGATCTAAAGGTTTTTTTTTTTTGCCTACTTTAGGTCTCAATCAACAACTGTAGAAATCATGTTCCTGAAACAAACTTATCCTGAAGTTGCCAATCTGCAAATTTATCTTCTACGTGAATACTATTTTGGTAAGAGCTGTAGCAGCAAAGGCTTCCAAGAAGGATTAACAAAGATGCATTACTGGATCAAATGTCACAACAAATAGGTAGTTTCTTAAGCCTATGAAGAATTCAAACAGAAGTTCTGTGCCTGCAGGATACGCACATCAATTTTAGATGCAAGAACATAAATAATAAAATGATATACTAAACATACTTAACTTTACAAGTTGCCTGAGCATCAAACGCTATGTCAAAATTTGGAATCTGTACATAAGTTAAAACTTTCTTCAGGTGCTCTGTTTCCAATACATACCTGAGAAATCAATAAAGGTTATTAAGATCTATCACGTTATTTGTGCTAATGCAGAAAGCCATTTTAGACTATTCTGAAGCCAGCTTCGTTTGGCTATATACACAATAAAAACGAAAAACGAAAATCCAACCTTGGCATTCACCTATGATATCTTAAATTTATTTCACTTTCTCTATTTGAGGGAGACGCCCAAAATGCATAGCATAATCTTTTGGTACGAGTTTTCCAACTGGTAAAACATATATGCTGTAAGAAAAGCTAGTGATTAATTACCTCCTAGGTTCTGCAACGCCTACTGTTCGATGTTGGAGACATAGCATATCTTCATGAGCTTTCTTAACCAAGGTTTTTATATGCATGATTGTAAGACAAAACCACATACTAATTGCTAGTTTGAATTTTAATCCAAACGATAATATGCGTTTATGAGGGCGAAGTATGCCTAGAACTCAGAAATTCGCGGTCAGGCTTTATAAAATAATCAACAACAAGACTAGCACTCAAGTTCTCTACAGCAAAGAATTAATCCTGCGTTCATTTCAACTATAAACCCTCCACCTTTGTCCCCGAATACACTGATCAGGAACAAAATCTGAACCTTAGGCAGTAAACACACGGTTAATGATCATTGATTAACAATTGCTGATATGCTTTTACGGAGTCAAAGAAGCAAGTCCCAGATCATATAAAGCTGAGTAATGATTACCTTGCCACAATCTGATGGCGTATGCACTCCCTCAAAATTGCACCATATGTTATAGCAATCTCACCGTCTTCATAACTAACCATATTACCAGGAAATTAGAAAGAAAAATAAATCTGAAATCTGACTTCTTGACAGCAAAAACTCATTTTATTTACTAACCCAGGCAGCAGAATATCCATAAGGTCTAAATTATTTTCCAGATACTCGGAAGCAATCAAGCGCCCGCTAACTCGTTGCCTCTGCAAATTTGCTATAACATGAGTAGCATTTTGACGTGCCTGAGATCAACAAAGGGTGGGCAAGATGTCATGAAAATCAAAAAATAAAAATAAAGTTGAATCATAAAAAAGGAAAGCATAAATTTTGTTGATGGTGTGGGTTACCCCCAAGTCGAGTTTCGGGAGAGAGAGAATGAGAAGGCGGAAAGTGTCATGCTTAAAGAAGTCCTGAGCCAAATGTGCACAAGCATCAGGATTCGGCTCTGCTTTTCCAATCCCAAATAAGACTACCCTTATCTCCAGAATTACTTTGCTCAGCTCAGACATCTGCAATTAACATCCCATGCATTACATATACGTGCAATAGATCAATATAGAAAACATCTGTTGCTTATATAAACGTACGCACCTTTTCCTCGCGTTTGCGTTCTCGAGTCTCGGTATTCTGGTCGAGAAACTTGAGAAGGTCCCGTGCTTGGAGCACAAGCTCCGCGGGCGTCCGGGGTTTTGGCTTGAAAAGTCCCTTCATGGCTCGGTACACATTCAGCTAAAATATTGCAGAAATCAAGCTTTTATTATTGTGGATGTAGATCTTTTTCCAGTTAATTATAGGATTTCCTGTATTTGATGATGACGATGATGATCAGGGTTCCAAGAGGAGAAGAAATTAGGATGAGGATAGATGTACATATATAGGTTTTCTTTGGTTGCTAAACTCCAGAAGGGCTGCTTTGTTATTTTAAGAATGTCAGAGGACAATTCTCTCCTTGCAGCAATATATTTACTTGACGAAGTTTTGTTTTTGTGTTTTTTTTTAATGATTTATTATTTATTTAAAATTAATTTTTTAAATATTTTTATATCATTTTAATATAGTAAAATAGTTTTTTTTAAAAAAATTATTTTAATATATTTTTAAATAAAAAATATTTTAAAAAATAACCACCTCAATACTATGAAATCGATAAAAAATAATAAAATAATAACAAAAAAAAAAGAATTAACAATAGAAAATAAAATTGCAGAACACATATTATTGTATTTATTAAGAATACGTTTTATATTATATAATATAGTAGTTACTTGGCTACAATAGAAAATAAAAATTAGAAAATAGTTGATTTAACATAAATTCCTATTAACAAGGATATTAAATAGAAAAGGTCGGATCACGTCAACACCCCACCTCAAGGCTCGATCGACAACCATCCATCTTGGTTAGAATATTAGCCAAATGTTCTATAATTTTCACGGACTCATCTATATGAAATTTCTACAAGGTTAGTTTAATCATGTTGTCTTCCTCGATGATATTAATGACTGATGTATTATTGTAATATAATTTTATAGCTACTCAGGGAGGATAACCAAGCTAACTAAAAGTAAGCGATGCATGATTTTCCTTTGTTATCATGCAACTTACAAGCAGATATAGCTTCTAAGTTAAAGTTGTTTTCTGATATGATATTAAATTTTTGATAATTATATGGTTATGAGTTTGAATTTTATTATTTTTATTTATTTAATAAAAATTAATTATAAAATAGTATGAATTTATATAATATTTAAGTTCAATTTTCTTTTTTACTTAAACAAATATATTAAAAAATAATATAAATTATATCTTAAAATATTAAATAGTAACCATCATCTATGTTTAATCGATCTCATCCAGGAGACATCAACACTGGCATATTGGACAACAATAATCCAAGGGTCGATCGCGAAGGAAGACAATATATTAGCAGCCTAAAACCGCAATGAGAGACGGCGCCGATCAATGTGTAGTCAAATAATACAGCAAAATGCAGCGGCAACAATTACAAATCAGGATCATTTTGCTAGAATATACCAATCTTGCAATATGGTAAAAAAATAATGCAGCAAACAGAACAATCAACGAAAGCCACACCAGATACACTTATACAACGTTGAATCATCAACAACCTGCAATATAGAAATATAAGTTACAGGTAACTTTGTTTAAGGTGCTCCTACCTAGAAGAAGTTCTCTCGACTGGATGATCCTCTTGGCCTCCAGCAAGAAAAATGATAAAAGATCTTTGTATTCAAGTGGCAACTATTTTTCTGAAGGATAAACAAGCAAGACCTAGGGCTCAAGAATGGATATTCTATATGTGATTGATCTTGACAACCAAGTGCACCTTGCAACATCTCAGAAACTTCAGACTTTCTGGGACCGTATTGCCTCTAAAACGCCTGAAGATCTCAATTAGAATGAAGACCAATTACCACCATGCACTCAATTAGCCTTGATGGCTCTTTTAAAAGGCCTAATCGCCCATCTTGAGAAGCACTTAATATTGGGCCAATCCAACGAACACCCCTTGCCAACGTGCCCTTGAAGAGTCTTGCAACAAACCACATGGGTGGCCATGGCTGGGACAAACAAGAAAGGAACTTCGGCTGGTTTTCTAGCCACACACACAAAGGAACTTCGGTTGCTGTTAAAAACAAAACAAAGAGGAAGGATGTCTGAATACGATAATACGATGAGTTAGTGGTTTAAAGAATTTTTTTTAAATATATTAAAATAATATTTTTTATTTTTAAAAAATTATTTTTAATATCAATATATCAAAGTATTTTAAAAATATATATATAAAAAATAATTTTAAATTTTTTAAGAAACACAATTTCAATCTTGTTCCCAAACACATCTAAAAATATAATAACAAACTTGTTATGATATAATGTTAAATTTAGAAATAACAAAGAATTAAAAATCTAAAATACAATTGCAAATACACAGCTTAATTTACATATTATTTTTGTGTTTATTTCTTGGCTCAAGAAGACCTCTTGTATTGTTACAATATAGTAGTTGCTTAGTTACATTGAAAAACTCAATAAGAAATAGTTAGCTCAACATCAATTTCTATTTTACAAGGGAACTAAATTAGAAAACTCAACTTACGCTAACGTGTACTATTCTCACTAGCCTATTTTAATGGTAAAAGTTTTCTAATAATTATCATTATACAGTAATAATTAATTAATTTAATTATTTTATAGCTATACATGGTAATTAACTAAGTGATCACCAAATATTAACTATCTTACTTATTTATAGTAAAATCTATCATGCATCTTTGCATTTTAACTAATTCATCCCCGATTACATCCTCGTTGATGAGAACAAATTGCTACGTAAAAGTATTACATGCATAATAAGTTTTCAGCCTAATTGATGTTGGAAAATTTGTTTAAAAATATGATTAATAGATATATTTGAGGCAAAATTAAAAATTAGATCTACTTATTTTTTGGATTAAAATTTTGTAAGAATTTAATCTCTAATATATTCTTTTTAACATTAAATATTAATATGATTGAAATAAATAATCAATGAGAAATTAATATTAAAGAATCTTTAGTTTATATATTTTAATGAAACTTAAAACTCTTTGAAAGAATTTTATCCCACACTAAAAAGAAACAAAACTATTTAATTGTTAATAAAGTAATTGAAAAGTTAAAATTAAATTTAAAGAGCATTCAAGGGAAAAATCTTAAACAAAATGAGTTTAAGATTTAAATTTACATACATGCACGCTTATTTGACTCATGTTCTGGCTTACAATTAGACTTTGACATGAGTTTAAATTTATTATAAAATAATATTTTGCATCGTAAAAGATTATTTTTTGCTAATTAAAATTCAGACTTGAGCCTTGTCCATGAAAAATTATTTCTTTCAATCCATTGATTTGTCTAGTCCATTGAAGAAAAAATATGATCAATTTTTCTAGAACTCTTTTAAGAGTACATGAATAAATTTATCAACTAAAAAGTCAAATACAAAAATATTCATGTTTAATATTGGTTTTATAATGGGTAATCAAAGTTGTTAGCGGAGGAAGTCCATTACCTTTTGGTGCTACAATTCTCTATAAAAAAGGCTAAAATTTAGGGTTGATTAGTTCTATATTATTTTGATAGAATTTGATATTTTTTTTCATCTAATTTTCTAGCATTACTATTTTGTTTTTGAACATTTGTTACCTTTTTAAACTCTCTCATTATCTAGAGCTTGAGTTCATTATTTATAAATGGATTATTGAGTAATATTTCACTAGTTTGTTGGATTTTATTTAAGAATGTATCTAAATAATGTGGTGTTGTTGGAATCTTGAAATATTTATTGAAGAAAGTCCTTATACACAAAGTGGAGCATAATAAAGATTTATGAATAAAGTATTGATCCTTGATAATAACCAAGCTTGATTAATTTTAAAGTCTTTCAACAAGTACGTACCTTTCTTTGATTTTGTTTTAATTTATACAAAGATATATAGTATGATTAGTATGCTTGTCAAAATCATTTTTGATATCAATTACAAGGTTGATATATGCTTAGTTTGCATGTTAGAATATTTATATAAAGTATTTCTTTTATGATTGTAAATGGCCATATTATGATTATATTGCATGTCTATATACTAAACATATTTTACTCACTTGTTTAATTTTATTTGTTAATTTTGGACAACAATCTTAAGGCTTTATGTTTTCTATGTGTATGTTTTTTGTTTAGTTTATATATGATTAGTACTTAAAAGTATATTTTTATCAAGGTTTTATATCATCATTTTACATTTAAAGTATCAATAACTCCTTAAATAGAACATATTTTATAATATCATGTCTAATAATATAAGATACCTTAAATTTATGGTAAATATTCATTTTAAATGCAGATCCATTATATAAATCAAATAATTAATTGATGAGTTTAACTACTAAAAATGAGAAGATAAAGAGAGAGTTAAGCTTAGAAAAAAGATACAGGTTTAGTGTAAACTGAAATACCATTCGATAATTAAAAATGGAGCTAAGCTTATAAAAGAAGGCTAATCATCATCAATAAGAAAATAATAAAGTTAAGCTTAGAAAGACCAAAAGAAAAAAAATAACCAAAATATTTGGTTTTAATTTTCTAACAAACTTATTAGAAAATAAATCTCAAACCTACTCAAAGACAATGTCATATATGAAAGCTTTCTATTGCAAATAGGTAGTCAATAATAAAATTGAATCTTTGATGAATAATCATACATAGGAATTGGTTGATCTCCCTTTTAAAACTAAACTATTACGCCATAAGTAAATATTAAAAACAAAGGATGAAAATTGATAGTGCTATTGATAAATATAAAGCTAGACTTATTAAATGTTTAGACAATAAAAAGGTGTTGACTATTTAATCGTACATTCATTAGTATCAATAATAATAGTCATATCAACTATTAACAACTTGAAATACATCATATAGATATAAAAACAACTTTTTTAAATGGTGATCTTGATAAAAATATTTACATAGAATAATCCAAGGGGTTTATTATCAATAGTAAAAAAAGTTTGTAAGTTTATCAAATCATCAAATAGTGTAAAATAAATACTTGAACAATGGTATGACAAATTTGACAAGGTTAAGGTTATGTTGTCAAGTGAGTTTAAATCAATCAAGTTGATAAATGTGTCTATGTGAAATGCATAAATAAATGTTATGTCACTGTACATCTCTACATGGATGATATGCTAATTTTAGACAATAATGATCACACTATCAACTCTACTAAGAAAATATTAATTAACAAATTTGAGATAAAAGACTTTGGTGCTGCATATGTCATACTATAAATAAAAATTTCTAAGATATTTGATGGATTGATATTGTGTCAATCTTATTATATTGAGAAAATGTTGAATTTTTTTTAAAGGTGAGAATAATATTGTGAAAATACTAATGAGCATAAATATCTATCTGTCCAAAAATAAAGGCGTGTGGGTAGATTTCAAGAACATCTAGAAAGGCCTCTTCCTCTACGGGAGGGAACATACCAATTGAAATATTCTTAGATAACGAGAACTTTGATGTATGTTATGACTTCACAATACCTGATATTACTTGGTTGGTTAGTAAATAAGATAGATTTACTTGTAATCTGAGTGTGGATCATTGGAAAGCAATATGAAGAATATTTAAATATTTGAGGTACACCTTAGAATATGAGGTATACTCTATTGGTCATTCAATGATACTTGAAGGGCATAATGATATTCTAATTAAATATCCAATATAAAGAATTCAAAATCTATAAGTAGATATATCCTTATACTTGGTAGAGCATTTGTGTCATGAAAACTCTCTAAACAAATATGTATTGTAAGATCCATGATATAATTAAAGTTTTTTGCTCTTAATAAAAATAGAAAGGAAGTTGAATGACTTTAAAAATTTTTATATGATATTTCTTGTTGGCCAAAATCAATGTGAGCTATTTGTATTTATTATAAAAATCAGTCAATAATAGGATTGACATAAAGTATAATGGTAGATCTAAACATATACATTATATATATACTATCATTAAACACTTGTTGTTCTTGAATGAAATTATTTCTATTGAATATGTAAATTCAAAGGAAATTATTCCAGATCTCCTAATCAAATATTTATCAAGAGAGTTTGTGTATAATTAATCGAGGAAAATGAGTTTAAATCTTTAAATATGAAAGATTGTAATTATGATAACCACACCTAGGTGGTTGGAAATACTAAGTTCTAAATTTAAATGAAAAACTAAATCATATAACATTTATTGAAGTAATTGCAAACTATTATTTTCTGCTTATTTAATATAATTAAGGAACATGCTGAAACATTTAAGATTTTCATAAGAAAATCATACAAAGAATTATATTGATAATCAATCATCGATTGCATTAATAAAGAACCTTGTATATTATGAAACAAGTAAACATGTCATAACTTTATTGAAGAGCATGCCAAGAATAAAGAAGTTGAAGTGATATCTTGCAAAATAAATAATCAAGTTGCAAATATTTTTACAAAACTATTGTAAGGAGAGGCATTTATTATATTAAAATTTATCATATTTAAAATGATATCCCTTCATTGAGTTAAAAAAAAATAAATTTATTGTAATAAATTCAATCTAAAAGATTTAGGATGACAGCCACCAACCATATCCACTAGCCACTTTCATATTGTTATTATTTTTTATATATGAAATTTTGATTTTTTTTTATGTTTTTACTTAATGTATAAATAGTAAGTTAAGTTTATATTATTGAGTATAGAAAATAAAATAGAGAAACACTGAAGAAGAAGAAAAAAACGTAAGTTAAAGAATATATAATTTATATAAGCTTGTTATTTATGGAATAAAACAAATTATTTTATTTATCCCGAGTGCTTCAAAACCTACCGGTTGGCTCTCCCACCACCACTAATAGCATGGTGGACCTGCTGGCTAAGCAGGGAGGAAAGACGTTCTTCTAACTTGACAGCACGGATGGGAACCTCGCAGTATTTGTTTCAGTTCTTTGGCAGTCTGTTCGCTGGAGTCCCTGTTGCTTGGCTACTTTCATTTGCTCTTGAGGCTCCTATCCCTTGAGCTACATAGTTTTCTCTCGCAAGGGTTGCTCCCCTGTTCCCGTGGTGTTCTTTTTGTATCTTCTGAGCAATGAAAAAACAAAAAACAGCCATTTGGTATATAGTTTTTGCTACAACCATATCGTAATTAGGATTTGTTGTTTGTTTCACTAAGTGGCTGTAGGGTGGTCAGGCTTCTTCTTTTTCTTCTTCTATTTTTTTTTTAAGTCAAAATGCAACCTCCGTACAAATTATAACTCCCTGTTACGAGTATAAGAATGTTTACACAGGAAAAACTACGATTAAATGTTAAGAGTGATGATAATAAGATAAATGTAAGATGTTCATAAATAATATAATTATATTTAGTTTAAGGTATTGTATTAAAATAATTTTTTTAATATTATATCAGATTTTATGATTAATCAGTTATAAATTTGAATATCGCAATCTTTATTTATTTAATAAAACATTAAATATAAAATAACATCAGTTTGTTTAAATTTAAAATTTAAATTTTTTTATATTAAAATATAATATAAATTATATTTTAAAATTTTATATAATAATTTAAATTATTAAATTAAAATAATTTTTTTACAATAAAAGTTTGACCTAATAATCAAACATTAGTGTAGATAACGCAAACCAATCATTTGTACTCCACCCGTACAATTAATTTACTAGGGTTTCAAATTGGTTTTAGGAGTTTAATATTTCATTTTCATCCACCACTTTCAGTGGTTTCTCTACGCACCCACTCTCTCCACCACTAGTGCCCACGACCATCGGTGTTTCCATTATGAAAATTATCAACAAGTTGGAGAGGTTGACTTGTTTATTTTGTTCGTAAGTCGCACTAAGTTGTGGACACAAACTTAGCAAAGTCGTAACTCCAACAATCCCACTAGGCTCCTCTCATGATTGCTCCAAAAGCATTACATTTCCATATTTTGAAGACGACAGCCAATATTAATATTATCCGAAGAAGAGATAAATGGGCAGGAAAGCTGTTAAAAATGTTCTAACTAAAGAGAGGAGGACCAATATTGTGCAGTGAGTACAATGTATTTTTCCTTTTTAGACGTGGAAACAATGTTTCATTAAAGAAAGGGACAGGATACTATTGTCTGCCATAAAATCACTCGAATTTCTGCTATGTATCTTTAGTAGTTATCAACCTTGGTGTCATGGAATCCATGAAGTTGTAAAGGCCATAACTACTGGTTCGGATAAAGTAGTGGCTTGGAAGTTGTATTCCGTGGAACCTTTTCCCATATCTCTGATAAGAAATTAAGGTTAGAGCCAATAATCATACTTTTCCCTTTGCTAATGACATGACCTAAACGCCCAGAAGTTTTTTTTTTTTTTATATATATATATATATAATCTCTATTCTGTTTCTACTTCCCAGATGGCAAGCACAATTCCAGCTTATACAATATGAGCGTAACAAACACAATCAAGGACTGTCAAAAGAGGATCAGTACTACTAAGTTGTTTGTTTATTATAAGATGCTGTACCAAAACTCCACTAGCTACCAGTTTCATTTATTCTTTTCTTAAAAAAAATCCACTTTAAAATTGTTGTGGTTAATTTAGACAAATTAAAGTACTTGAATGGCCCGTTTGCAAAATGACTGTTTTTATTCAAATAAACAAAAACTCCATATAATGAGTTGTTAATCAATGGATTTGTGATTCTAATTGCTTCTCAAAACTTGATCTGGAAGCCATGGCAAGACCAACTGATAAATAAAAATAAAATTATTCATTGATCGAAAACTCTAATCATACAAGGATACGTAGCTGTACTTCTCCTCTAACAAGCAATATCCATTAGCATATTAAAAGACAAAATAAAAATAAAATTAGATGGATCATATTCTCTATAAAAAAAAACTTTGTTAAAAATCCAAGCCAAGAGCTGTATGTGGAAAAAATTTACATTCCATATATACAATCCCTCTAAGCCAACTAATTAAATAATTTTAACTTACATGTCTACATCAAGATCGCATAGCGCATGCTGTCATTTACCATGAGATGATTCATCTCTGATAGTTGAGCAAACTCACCAGTCACCCAAAGACCATCAGCACCAGTGACATGAGGCTGTGAGGAGCAAGAAATAATAGAAAATGGTGCAAGAACAATTCTGAATAGAGCAGAAAGACTATTCCACCTTTGTGCTCTGTTCATGTCACGCACAAGGATTGGAAACTCAGCTCCATTCATGCCTCCAAACATGCTCTCATCGGCTACTCGTGGGCTTTTCCTAATATTTTGCACGTTCCTCCTCAATCTGGCCAGCGTGTGCCACATCTTAAATATTATCGGTAGTTTTGATGCTAAGAATCCTTGTAGATATGGTGTTTAGATGTTTATGAGAAACAAATTTTTGTGAAGAGAAGGATTGCAAGGCCAGCTTTTAAGGCTGCTTTTTCGATAATGGCAGTTTGGTGGTGGTGGTGGTGTTAGTGCTAGTGTTTGTCACGAAGAGTAGGAGTGCCTTTCAAGGCCCTTTCACTTGTGTAAAAAATTTTTATTTTTTCCTATTTTTTGGGGGGTCTAGCTAGGCCAGCATGCCGACAGAGAGTTGCCTAATTATTTACAAAATATTTTCATTTATACTTTAGATATGCGAAACCCCACAATTAGGTTTAGGTTCGCTTTCTAAGCCCTCCATGTCCAATGTGATCTTAAAGCATTTTATGGGAATTACACTTAATTTGCTCAGTATGGATCCTTTGACTTGCATAGCGAAGAAGTTGGACGACAAGGAATAACAAGGGCGAGTGAATCACCGTGCTTCAGGAGCAATCAATGAAGTTGTGTGCAATCAAGCATGTGATGCAGGAAACGTAGCGTCTCGTGTTGAATGAGATAATATTAATTAATTATTCAAGAATTTCCAATCGTATTTGAGGGTCTATATATATTACTCATAATCCTCCTTGTTTAGAAACTCTTTGGCTGGCAGCATGTTTGTTAAAAATTTGAGTTATTTTATTTAAAATTATTTTATTAAGATTGTTCTTAAAAAATAAAAATAGGGATATAAACGATAAAAGAAATATATTATTTTAAAAATAAATTTAAAAACATAAAAAAATAGTTTAAAAACAACACCACAGAACATAATCTCAATATGTGGCCAACAACGTAAGTGACGTTCGAGAGGGATATATACGATAAAAGACTAGGCAAGAGACAACAACGCATTATTTAGGAGATGGGTACCAAATATGGATCCCATTTAAGAATCAATACGCGTTTGTGAATTGTGATGGTGATGGTGACTCATGATATAATTAAGGACTTGCAATGGACACTCCTTTCGTAATTAACAACTCTAATGATGCAAAGAACTGAACCTAGAAACTTCTATAAACTTCCAGCCCTCTCACCAAATCCTATCCCCACTTACTCCAAATTCAACCATGTTTTTTCAATATTACTCGAGATACCTTGTTTTTTTTTTTTAATAAATATGTTTTAGGTTTTTTTTATCAAGTTAATAATTTTATTTTTTTTCTTATTCAATTGAGGAATCCTAAAGTTAGGATTTTTTTCTTTAATTTAATATTTAGATATATGATTAAATATAAACAGAATTTTTAATATTATTTTGATACACTTGGATCAAAATTTTAATAAAAAGATTATTATTTTTGTTTCATGTTAGAGATTATCTAGGTTGTCTAGTGTTTTTTCAAGCTTTTTTCATTTAATTTTTTCTATATTTTCTATGGATCACAATTAATTAATGAGGTTTGATATTTTTCAATCATTACTAGTTACTATTAAGATTTAATAGCTTTATCAATAGATTTACACTTATAGATAATTTTTTTTACTTTTCCTATATTTTATTTTATCAATCACAATTAATTTACACTAAAATTCTATCATTAAAATTTTTACTAACAAATTTACTGCCAGAAAATGTTTGTCGGTAATGTCATTTCTGTCAATAAAAAAAACATTAATAATTTTACTGACAGAAAATGCATGCAAATAAAATTACCCGCTTTAATACATCGATCAGATTATTCTATCGGTGATTTATAATAACATTTATTATAACTTTATTCCAACCCTCTGTAAAATACTGATGGAATTTCGTCGGTGATGTAATAGTGTTGTTATGGCATATGAAGTAAATTGTTTTAAACTCTGGAATATGCTAATAAATTGTGTCCGTCGGTATATTTATTTGTAATAATTAAAAAATAAATGTTTTTAAAATCTGTAAAAATTACAAAAATAAAATTGTATAAAATGAAAATATGTAAAAATTAAATTTGAATAATATAAAATCCAAATATTCATTATAAATTTATATGTTTAAATAAAAATTAAACTAGAACAATGACAACTCTAGATGATGATGAGGAGGAGGCTAATTGTTCTCGGGATCATATGGCCAAAAAAAGGGCACACATGCACTACTCATCTATAATCTCATGTCCATGACTACTTGACATAGTTGTTCATAATCCGCTAAGAGTTACTTATATTTTTCATGAGATGATCCGTATGTTGTTACAAGGACACTAAAACTTAAGATTAAGTGCTCGATACTGATTGAGAGCTTTCAACGATAAAGATACTACAGGCCATTTGCAAGTTCTTTGCCGTAGTGTTGCAGAGTTCGTACAGTAGATTTCTATCGGGTCCATCAAATGATCTTGTCTCCATCTACAAATTCAAATCAAAATATGGTTGGGTCAAAGGATCTTCCTCATATCTTTTCCTTAACTAGTTGTTATATGTTTCTTGAAAATAAAAACTAAAAGTATAAAATAAAATTCAAGAAAAATAATAACTTATGAAAAAAAATGAATTTTTATACACTTTTTTGATAATTTTTACTCCATAGGTATGTCTCCATAAAAAACTCTATAGAGCTTGGTTCATGTCCAAGAGTCGTATCTTATATAAAAAAAAATATTACAAGTTAAATATATTTATAAATAACAATAAATTAATTAAAGATAGTGTGATTAAAATTAATTTTACATGCAAAACAAAAGAAATGAAGCTGCCAATATGCATGGTAACTGAGTCGTGAATTTGCCAGCTTTAGTTCCCTGCACTAGACTATGAGCATCGTATGAAATGCATGGAGATCACGTACTAAATATATTCCACCCATGTATTCTCCAGGATGTATGGCGGTCTAAAATCCTTCCAAACCACCACGTCACTTCAACCTGATAGAGCATTTTTCCTAACATATTTTTTAGCCTTTTAAAAAATTCACACAACCTATATAATACAAACATATTCTATGAGTTAATGACATGAAAATTTAATAATTAAAATAAAAAAATAATTATCATATTATTTTTGTTGTTACCTAGTTGTAATGTAATTCTCCGAAACATTCCTCGCAACATTGTTATTTTCTCTATCCTATTCAAATTTACCTTCGCATTAATAATTTTTGAAAAATAAATCAATATTCTAAATAAAGTAAATGAATTTACATAAAAAATTATTAAAATTTAAGTTAACAGTAACATTAAATCTTGAAAACTATGCATCAACATGAGATTTTCAATTAGAATGTTTGAAAACCTAACTCCATTGAAACAATTAAATCTTTATTGATAATTTAAACATCGATGTTATCACCTGGGCATGCATCGACATGAGGTTTTCAATCAAGATATTTGAAAACCTAATTGCATTGAAACAATAAAATCTCCATCGATGATTTAAACATTGATGTTATTACTCAAACGACTTCAATGTTTATGAACCTAAAAAATAATATAATTAATGAAATATTAGTTATTCACAAATTGTTAAACACAAACAAACTCAAAGCAAAATAAACTTATATTGAAAGGTTGTCCTTCCAATGCACCTTGTACTTGCAAGTGAATGGATCCTGTTGTTAAAGGACACCGCCTTTATGTTGTGGAACAACATGGAAGAGATAGCGTCGTGAGTCGACGCTAGTGCCTCTTCTTGATCAATATTCAATGACACATTGTTGTTATCATTGCTGCTAAAACAACTAGTCGCGATCATCTACTCATTTTTTTTCTGTGCATCTACATAAATTTGATGAATATTTGCACAATTAAGTTTATTTTTTAAAAAAAATTCAGCAACACCTTCTCTATACTGGAGACTACCTAGAATTTTTAATTCTATAAATATACAAAATATATGCCATAAACCAGTTGATTTTAATTTATGTCAACCAATGTGACAATGTTTCTAATACTAAATTGACAAGAACTTTTTTTAATTAAATTTAATCCTATACATTCAATTAACATTTATACTACAAATTTGATACTAACAATTAAAATTCAACAAAACGATAAAACATTATTACAATGTAGATAGTAAAATAGAAAATTAAATAAAATTTAATCCTATAAATTCAATTAACATTTATACCATAAATTTAACAATAACAATTAAACTTCAACAAACATAATAAAACATTATTGCAATGTGGACAATAAAATAGAAAAGAAAATACAAAAACAAATATAAGCTTTAGGAATGAAAAATGCTTACCTTAATGGTGTGTTTAATTTTAGAGTTTATCTACATGTGATAAAAAAAATAAAAATACATTGTTAATAAACTAATGAAAAGAAGAAAAATAAAAAAAAATAAATCAAAAAATTCACCACACATACCTTTTCATCATGTTGATGGTAAATACCTTAAGTTCTATTACTATTAAGAGAGGATTTGAGTGCAAGTGAAGAGAGAAAATGAGAGGAAAAAAATGAACTTCTAGTGACCTTGCTGGGTTTTATATTGCGTGTCTAGTAAGGGAATTATTGATAAAATATTAAATAATATTATTTTAAATTAATTCATTGGTGATTCCCTTGGTAAATTCACCTTGAAATCTTCATTTTGCACTAAATATTTTTTAAAAACCCTTCAAATTTTGGTGATCTGTTTGTGATCCCATTAGTAAAAAATATGAATAATACATAGTCAGAGATGCATTAATTAATGAGGACTTGAAATTCACATTCCATCAGTAATTTCCTTAGTAACTTGGCACTTAGTAATTGCCATCATCGATATGAGAATGGGAACAATTCCCCTCACTGCTGGAAAACACCTAAGGATTAAGTTTGTTGTTTTCATTCATGTATTGCATAATATGTAGTGCCCAGGGGAGAGAAAAAGTTCCCTTTGCCTTTGAAATAGATGGTTTGAGATCATTAGTATTTCTAACGATGTACTGCACGTTAAAGAGTGTTTGGGGTAGGGAACAGTTCTTCTTGCCTCTGAATTACACTAATAGTTTGAGTCTGTTAGTGTTTTCATTGATATATTGCACAACAAACAATGTTTGAAAGAGAAAAGTAGTTCCTATCGCCTCTAGAATACACTAATAGACACAAACTGTAGGTATTTCCATCCATGTTTTCCATAATGAATGGTAGAATGTATTTATAATCCCTATTTATCCATCCTATAAATACTTAAATTGAAAGTTACACGCACAACACAATAACATCAATTCATATAACAATTATAAAATAAATACTTCTTTGTGGAGAATTTCATCAATAACTATATACTACATTATCGTTTGTGGCATTATAGTACTTTCATGTTTTCGTAGTTAGTCAAATTGTCTTTTTTTTTCCCTTTAATTGACTCGTCGTGAGCTCCAACGAAATCTTCTATATTATTATCATCATCTTCATTGACTTGTGCTTGTTCGCTGGACTTTAGAACAATGTACAACACATCAACATGAATATTAATAAAAATATTATCGAAGACGTGAAAATTTAAATTTTCTTCCATGTTAATTGATAAAGCAACTCGATATAGTTCAATCAACTAACTTATTTGAAAGACATAATCTCTGACATTTGATTTATCATTATCATCTTGAACAACCTTAACACAACCCCTGCATTTGGTTTTCAATATGGATAACCAATCAACCTGAAATGATCCTTTCCATATGAAGGGGTGCATGTGTAATAAACTTGCTTACATTGTTTGGTTAAAACAAAGACATCGTTAATATTGCAGAGTCTAGCTTTTAAGTTAATTTTGACCAAACTATGATAGAGATCTACTCTAATTTCTCTATTAGTGGTGTTATATCAATAGCATTTGAATGAAAAGACTCTATTGTGCTTGCTATGATATTGCAGTTCAATTACCTCTTCTAATTTCTCATAATAGTTAATTTCAAACTCACTCGAAGTCAATCCTTTAACACAAACCCCACTATTATATATTTTCTACCCTGCTCATATTTTTTAGTATAAAACACGTACCCATTAACAAAATACTTGTTGTAGCACTTCACTTTTCTTTTAGGACCCAAACTTAGTAGAGACAATGTAACACTAGCATTCCTTCCCATTTTATAGACCTTGTACATAAAGTACAATAATGAATAGTGATTGAGAATTCTGTAACAAAATTAAGTATCCAAATAGATAATGAGTTTGTGATAATACTTATATATGTTCTAAACCACGTTGCAAATTATTCATCTTGTAATAAAAAAATTTCAGATTCGATCAATTATGAAATATTAGACAGTAAATATTAATAATGTTACTTACAAGGTATTTAACAATATATGAGTTTGTGATATTACATGAAAGAAATAGTTCATTACTAACAAAGTTTAAGTAGTATACTTATTGAATAAAAGGTTTTAGTTCATTACAATTAAACAACATATAATTATGTAGTTGTCTAAATTCTATTTCTGATAAATATCTTTCTCTGACAATATTTTTTAGTGTGGGTCGTCCAAGATTAGAGAATATTGACAAGTTCTTACCTGAAGACACTTCACCATCATTGTCATGTCTTGGTACATGATTGATTCTTGTTCTCAAAAAAGGCTCGAAATAGTACAAGATAAATATTGATATCTCCTAAAAAATACAGGCCTCACATATCAATACCTTAATATACACTTTATTTTTTTTTTACTTTTTTCTTAAGGTTGAACAAGTACTTGTATGGAATAAAACAAATATTTTTAATTAAAAAAAATAAAAATAATATCAAAGATTACATAGCATATGTAATCTTTAACATTTCAAATGGATACATCCATCTATACTAGATTGGACCTCCAACTTTTGCCTCATATGATAAGTGTATAGGTATATGCTTTATATAGTCAATAAACAATGAAGGTAATATCATCTTAAGTTTGCATATTGTCTTGGCGATATTAGCTTTAAGCCTCTTAATATGTTATGTTTGCAACTTGCTGGAGCGTATATCTCTAAAGAAATGATTGATATATATGAGTGCATCTCATATCCCATTTGACAATAAATCATGATAAGCTAATGGAATGAGTGTTTGTATAAACACAATAGTTATAGATCTTCATTCCATATAATTTGCAATCCTCCAAATTAACCAACCTTGATATGTTGAAGGCATCTCCAACCGAAAAGCACAGACTTTTCAATCATTGATACACAAGTAGTTATGCATTCTTATCTAAGGCAAAGGTTGCTTCAGGCTTTGCAACTTGTGACCCAACATAATCTAACTCCATATTTTTACAATAATAAAATAATGTTATATCTATTATAGTTGACACGACTAAAAGATTGATGTATTCTCCCAAGTACATGAGTGTTCAAGTAATAAATAACCCAATAAGACCGGTGTCGAACCACAAGGAGGTTAATTGTACAAATTATAAATAACAATAATACAACAATAACAACAACAACAACAACAATAGCAATAACAATAGTAGTAGTAGTAGTAATAATAATAATAATAATAAAGAAGAAGAAGAAGAAGATGAGAATTTTAAGATGGATTATTAATGTAAGGTGATTAGTACTCAAAAGTGCATTTTTATCATGGTTTTATATCATCATTTTGCACTTGAAGTATCAATAACTCCCTATCTAAAGTACGTTTTATAATAATCTATCTAATAATATAAGATACCTTTAATTTGTAGTAAATGTCCATTTTAAATGCAGGCCTATCACATAAATGAAAGGATTGACTGATGACTTTAAGAACTTCAATTGCAAAGGCAAAGAGATGATCAAACTTAGAAAAGAGATGTCGGTGCAATCCAAACCGGAACACTATTTAGTAATTAGGTCATATCTGGAGCTATATATCTCAGATTTAGGTCTACTTTATATGAATGGAAAGGTAAGACATAGGCCTACAACTTTCCTATGGAGCCCAAGATCTAAAAAGCCATTTTTAAGTCCAAATTATTGCAACAACAAAGAAGCCTGAATCTGTTCTCTAACCCGAGCACTGTTCAGTATTTTGGCCATATTTGGAGTTCTAGAAGTCAAAATAAGTTGAATTTTTGACACACGAAAGCTAAGACAATTGCCTAGAACTTTCATGTTTTCAAGTGGCTCTAATTTTCACGTCATCAATGATGTTTTGGGCAGACAAAAGAAGATAAGGATTGTCACCAAGTCAAGGGTTGACCCTCATCAATTAGTCATCAAATCAATAGTTTCCAATTTTGGCCTATAAAAGGAGGCATTTGCCATGCATTTAGGCATCTTGGTTTCCAGATCAAGATCATGCCCTTCCTTTCTCTTTTTGTATTTTTTGTAATGTTTATGCTTTGCTTTTATTAATATCAAGTTTATGCCTTTCATTTCCTTTCCTTTGCTTTGTTAACTCATATCTTATTTATGTTCTTATTTTGTTTATCCATTTTTCTTTCTTCCATTATGTCTTGCTAAGTTAATTATGTCAAGGTGAAAAGGTTACACTAATAGTGTAAGAATAAGTATGGTATAAACTTAATACGGACTTTAATATTTGATACTAACATGTTTTATATTTGTTATCTTTTTCACTTTTTAATACTTTACTTGTTAAATGATTAATCTTGATTTATATTGTATAACAATTGGTACAACAAATGCTTGACACTTTCATAGCCCATACTGTATGGTATAACCGACACCTGAGCTATGAAAGGAACTTGATTTGTTGTTAACATAAGTTATAATCATGAATGCT
This sequence comes from Populus ilicifolia, assembly GCA_015708895.1. Classification (NCBI taxonomy): domain Eukaryota; kingdom Viridiplantae; phylum Streptophyta; class Magnoliopsida; order Malpighiales; family Salicaceae; genus Populus; species Populus ilicifolia. The sequence continues at coordinate 189,877 of SRLM01001881.1, read as the reverse complement.
TGATGAAATTTACAAGTATTAGCATTAATTGAATAAAATGACTAATGCAATCATGTTAACAATCTATAATATGATTGGAACCTCCTTTGTGTGTGGTTTCCAATTGAATAATAAGAGTTTATACTATACTTGTTTGACATACCATTAGTGGAACCTCTAACCTTGACATTTGTTATTATCATTGTTAATCCTTACTTTAATATCTCATCATCATCATCTTCTTCTTCTCTTTCTTTACTACTACTACTACTACTACTATTACTACTAATATTGTTGTTATTGTTGTTATTGTTATTATTGTTGTTATTTATAATTTGTACAATAACCTCCTTGTGGTTCGACCTCGGTCTTGCCTGGTTATTTATTACTTCGACACTCCTACACTTGGGAGAAGACATCAATCTTTTTGTCGTGTCATAAGGATTACACAATGATAATAACAAATGTTAAGGTAAGAGGTGCCGCTAATGGTATGTCAAAAAAATATAGTATAAACTCGTATTATTCAATTGGAAACCACACGCAAAGGAGGTTCCAATCAAACTATAAATTGTTAATATGTTTACATTAGTCATGTTATTCGATTAATGCTAATACTTGTAAATCTCGTTAAGCATTCATGATTATAACTTATGTTAACAACAAATCAAGTTCCTTTTATAGCTTAGGTGTCGTTATACCATATAGTATGGGCTATGATAGTGTCAAGCATTTTTTGTACCAAATGTTATACAACATAAATCAAGATTAGTCATTTAATAAGCAAAGTATTAAGGAGTGAATAAGATAACAAATACAAAACATGTTAGTATCAACCATTAAAGTTTATATTAAGTTTACACTATATTTATTCTTACACCATTAGTGTAACCTTTTCACCTTGACATAATAAACTTAACTAAACATAATGAAAGAAATAAAAATAAATAAACAAAATAAAAACATAAATAAGATAAAAGTTAACTAAGTAAATGAAAGGAAATGAAAGGCATAAACTTGATATTAATAAAAGCAAAGTATAAACATTAAAAAAAATACAAAGAGAGAAAACAAGAACATGATCTTGATCAGGAAACCAAGATGTCTAAATGCATGGCAAATGCCTGCTTTTATAGCCTAAAATTAGGAACTATTGACTTGATGACTAATTGATGAGTGGGTGACCAACTCTTAATTTAGTGATAATCTTTATCTTTTGTTGTCTACCCAAAACATCATTGATAACATCAAAATTAGAGCTACTTCAAAACCTGAAAGTTGTAGAAAATTATTTCATGTTTCTTGTGTAAAAATTTAGGGCATTTGAACTTTTAAAACTCCAGATATAGGCCAAATACTAAATAGTGCTCGGGCTGGAAGATAGATTCAGACTTCTTTGTTGTTGCTACAATTTGGACTTGAAAATAACCTTTTTAGATCTTAGGCTCCTATAAAAGTTGTAAGCCTTTGTCTTACCTTTCCATCCATATAAAGTAGACTTAAATCTAAGATCTAGAGCTCTAGATATGATCAAATTACCGAACTGCATTCCAGCTTGGATTACACTAACATCTCTTTTCTAAGTTTGATCATCTCTTTGTCCTTTCAATTTTAGTTTTTAAATTCATCAATTAATCCTTTCATTTATATGAAAGGCTTGTATTTAAAATGAATATTTACCACAAATTAAAGGTATCTTATATTATTAGATATGTTATTATAAAACATGCTTTAGTTAAGGAGTTATTGATACTTCAAGTGCAAAATGATGATATAAAACCTTGATAAAAATGCACTTTTAAGTGCTAATCAATAGCCTTGATGTTATCCTTTGTTTTCCTTTTCAAGTTTATAAACATGTTGAAACTTTTCTTAAACATGTTCTTTTCTATGTGCATGATGTTAAAATTATGGTAGAGGAGATTAGTTGCCCAATAAGAAAGCTCCCATAAAATACTTTGCTTTATCTAGTTGTGGGTCAAATCAAAACCATGAAACTTTTGCTTACTAGATTGAAAATCAAATATAATATCATCATACTCGGACACTACATCATACATTTCTTTATTAGAAAGACACAGAAATACAACTTCCTTTTCAACTTTGCTAATAAAAAAAATCCTTTATGTTCTTTCTATACTTTGATCTGTTCGCAAGAAATACCAGTGACAGTAAAAAAAAATGTTTTACCCTCGTTTGTTAGCGTGAATGTCTTGTTATTTTCCATATAGAATGTACATGCTAGTGTTTCATGCATGCGCTAACTAGAAACCATTCTATAAGTTGGAAAATCATTGATAATCCACATCTAAGTTGCCATCATAAGAAAATTATGTTTTATCGATACAACATAAGTCAACACGTTAGAGGACCATAACTGCATCACCTCATCAATCAACTATAAAAAAAAACATTTATATTTCAACCAGATTATTAGAATCAAGTATGATTATAGATAAAAACATGACCTTTGGCCTCATACACATCCCTGGTGGTAAGTTGTAAACCATTAGTATAATTGGCCACCAAGAATAAGAAGCAGCAAATGACTCAAATGGATTTAATCCATTTATACATAGCCCAAGATGAATGTTTCTTGAATCAAATGAAAAGTAAAAATGCACACTATTAAAGTGTTTCAATGCTTTATCGTTGTAAAAGTGCACTGTCACTGATTAGTACTTAAAAATGCATTTTTTATCAAAGTTTATGTCATCATTTTGCACTTGAAGTATCAATAACTCCTTAACTAAAGCATGTTTTATAATACTATATCTAATAATATAAGATACATTTAATTTATGGTAAATGTTTATTTTAAATGGGGGCTTATCATATAAATGAAAGGATTGATTGATGAATTTAAAAACTGAAATTGAAAGGATAAAGAGATGACCAAACTTAGAAAAGAGATGGTGGTGCAATCCAAACCAAAACACTGTTTGGTAATTGGGTCATATCTAGAGCTGTTGATCTTAGATTTAGGTTTACTTTATATGGATGGAAAGGTAAGATATAAGCCTATAAATTTCAAAGACTTAAAAAAGCTATTTTCAAGTCCAAATTATAACAATAACAAAGAAGTCCAAATCTGTCTTCTAGCCTAAGCATTGTTCAGTGTTTGACCTATATCTGGAGTTTTAAAAGTCCACATGACTTGAATGTTTTACACAAGAAAGCTGAGATAATTTTCTACAACTTTCATGTTTTTAAATGGCTCCAATTTTGACATTATTAATGATGTTTTGAGTAGACAAAAGAAGATAAAGATTGTCATCAAGTCAATAGTTGGTCACCCACTCATCAATCAGTCATCAAATCAATAGTTTCCAATTTTGACCTGAAACAGGAGGCATTTACCATGCATTTAAGCATCTTGGTCTCTAGATCAAGATCATGCTCTTATTTTCTCTTTTTGTATTTTTTGTAATGTTTATGCTTTGCTTTCATTAACATCAAGTTTATGCCTTTCATTTCCTTTTCTTTACTTAGTTAACTTTTATCTTATTTATATTTTTATTTTGTTTATTTATTAATTTTTCTTACATTATGTTTAGTTAAGTTTATTATGTCAAGGTGAAAAGGTTATACTAATGGTGTAAGAATAAGTAAATGTAAACTTAATATGGACTTTAATGTTTGATACTAACATGTTTTGTATTTGTTATCTTGTTCACTCTTTAATACTTTGCTTGTTAAATGACTAATCTTGATTTATACTGTATAACAATTGGTACAACAAATGTTTGACACTTTTATAATTCATACTGTATGGTATAACCAACACCTAAGTTATGAAAGGAACTTGATTTGTTGTTAACATAAGTTATAATCATGAATGCTTGATGAGATTTACAAGTATTAGCATTAATCGAATAAGATGACTAATGTAATCATGTTAACAATCTATAATTTGATTGGAACCTCCTTTGTGTGTGGTTTCCAATTGAATAATAAGAGTTTATACTATACTTGTTTGACATACTATTAGTGGAACCTCTAACCTTGATATTTGTTATTATCATTGTTTAATCCTTACATTAATATTCCATCTCAAAGTTCTCATCCTATTCCTTTTCTTCTCCTTCTTTTTCTTCATCATTATTATTACTATTATTATTAATATTACTACTATTACTATTACTATTACTATTGTTATTATTGTTATCGTTGTTGTTGTTGTTATAGTTGTTGTATTATTGTTATCTATAATTTATATAATTAACCTCCCTATGGTTTGACCCTAGTCTTGCTGAGTTATTTATTACTTCGATACTCCTGCACTTGGGAGAAGACATCAATCTTTTAGTCGTGTCAAGTTTTTGGCACCGTTGCTGGTGAGGTAAGTTCTTGTATAAATTATAGTATTTATTTTTTTATTTTTTCACTTTTCTTTTATATAACTTTGTTTCTTTTCTCTTGTTTTTTTTCTTTTATTCTATTCCTACACGTGCATAAGAGTGTGGTCACGTATATTAAATGGTAGACTTTGTAGAGTATTTTCATCATTTTTAGAAAATATGGCCGAAGAAGATAATAACAATGTATAAACTTCACAACCACCGTTTCAAGCACACCATAATTTTTAAAATTCTCATGGATATGCACCTCCTTATGCTCCATCTCCTAGAACAAATCTCGAGGAAACATTGCATGCATTAATTGAAAAGCAAGAGATAATCAAGTCTTTCATGAGGAATAAATATTTGTTTAGACTTGCTAAGATTAATGGTATTTATGTTTAAACAATTTAGATATTTGTTTGGAATAAATGAGACTAGTGGCATCTGTGTGATAAAAGACCAGAATAGTTATTTAGATTAGTTGACCAAAAAAGGATTAGTGGCATCATAGCACTTGATGACTGGGACATTAAATCTTTTTGTGTTTTTAAGAATAAATATATCATTTGTAAAATTTTCAAAGTTCATTTTTATGAGAAATTAAATAATGAATTTGTATTTGAAATTATTCTAATTATTTTTTAAATTTTATAATGCAATGAATGGTGTAAATTGTCAAGTCTTTCATGAACCAGAGTGAAGAGAGAATTATGCTTAGTGTTGTTTTTGTTAGTTACGATTAATGTATTTAAGGAACTTTTTTAATATAACTTATTTTTTTTATTTTTTTTGTATTAGGATGATATTTGTATAAATGCAAGATTTTCATATGTAGCTTAAACTCTTCGTTGTTTGATTAAGTTGGATATTTAGGAATATTAGTAAATCTTTAATTATTAAATGTATTTCCTTATTTTTTTTATTTCCTTTCTAATTACATGATGGTGCATGATACTTTAATATCATTCAAATTATTTCTTCCATTGTATCATACTTTTGATTATGGTGATGTGAATGAAAAGGATATATGGTTGATTTTGGTCGAATAAAGGGAAAAAGTCTAAGATGACTGGAATTTGTCTGTGAATTTTGAGTGTAGTATTATAGGTTACAATGTCGATAATTTGGTATCTTAAACTTGTAGGTAAACTCTTTTGAAATTTCAAAAAAGAATAAATTTCAAAAAATAAATAATAAAAATGTATGATTTTACTAAAACTAGTTGATCAATTTATTTACCAATTAATCTAATTGATTGTTTGATGGAATGAACAATTAAAATTGCTATTACCTAAATCAATTATCAGAAGAAGTTCACTAATTGATTAGTCAACAAGAAAAATTTAAGAATTATTAGAGGAGTTGGTTGTTAATTTTTTTTATCAAATTAATTCAATCAACCATAAAAATTAGCTTTTTTTTACATCATTGAAAAAGGAAATTATATAGAAATTTACATCTAAAAATTAAGGTTGTTATAGTTGATATCAAAGTCCTGGTATGAGTTTAGTAATTATGATGGAAATTAATATATCAAGGTTGTCATTGAAGGAAGGGTATATGACAAATCCCTCTAGAGTACAAGGATGGGTTTAATATATAAGATCTGAGGAGAGGCAAGAGAAAATCCCTTAAAGGGCCTTTCATGTACTAGTAGTATCTCACCAGTCAAGACTTGGGTAGTCATCTAGACTCTAATAAGACACTAGTTTTAGATAGGTTATATAATCAAGGGAATGTTTAGTGTAGTAACCCTAGTAGCCTTGATAGCTCTAGTAGTGCCTACAACCCCAACAATCACAACACCCATAGATAATATGGTTGCCTTTGTATGGATTATGTAAAGTATGAGGGGAAGATAAAGAGGTTGTTGGCTTGTCTTAAGGAAAAAAATGTAAAAATTATTGGAAAATGGATTAAAAAGGTGGAAAATACTTCGAGTCATCTCAAGGTATTAGAGGATGTGAAAGTTCGCCACTTAGTAAGTTTTAGACAAGGTATTATCTTGGTGAGAGATGACACAGTTGAGGAGAGACATAAAGTTATGGATATAAATTCTTTTAAAACAAAGTTTGAGAATCATTTTTTTCAGTTACTATTTTAGGGTGACGAAAATTGAGTTCCTAGCTTTTAGACAAGGTGAGAAGTCATACATGATTATGAGATGAAATTCTATGGCCTTTTTATGTTTATGCCATATTTTGTCCCTATAGATAAACATATGATAGAGAAGTTACATTATGATTTATGATAGAATTTGAATTAGGGGCTTATTTTACTGTAGTTTAAAACAATCTAAAAAGTGATAGAGGTAGTGTAGACTTTAGAGGCCTTGTATTGAAAAAGGCTAGCATGGTTAGACTAGTTTGGGAGATAGGAAAGATGCTAATCTATTTTCTGGTAAACTACTTGATTAATACTGAAAAATATATTTTTATTAAAGTTTTATTATGTCAAGTTTAGTACATTTTTATTATGTTTAGCTTAGTTTATTATGTCAAGATGAAAAGATTACATTAATGGTGTAAGAATAAGTATGGTATAAACTTAATATGGACTTTAATGTTTAATACTAACATGTTTTATATTTGTTATCTTGTTCACTCTTTAATACTTTGCATGTCAAATGACTAATCTTGATTTATGTTCTATAACAATTGGTACAAAAAATGCTTGGCACTTTCATAACCCATACTGTATGGTATAACTGACACCTGAGCTATGAAAGGAACTTGATTTGTTGTTAACATAAGTTATAATCATGAATGCTTGACGAAATTTACAAATATTAACATTAATCGAATAAGATAACTAATGTAATCATGTTAACAATTTATAATCTGATTGGAACCTCCTTTATGTGTGGTTTCCAATTGAATAATAAGAGTTTATACTATACTTGTTTGACATGCCATTAGTGGAACCTCTAACATTGATATTTGTTATTATCATTGTTTAATTCTTATATTAATATTCCATCTCAAAGTTCTCATCTTCTTCTTCTTCTTATCCTTCTTTTTCTTTATTATTATTATTATTATTATTATTATGGTTATTGTTATTGATATTGTTAGTATTGTTGTTATTGTTGTTGTTGTTATTATTGTTATTATTTAATGTATTATTATCATCTATAATTCATACAATTAACCTCCCTATGGTTCAATCCCGGTCTTACTGGGTTATTTATTACTTCGACACTTTTCTATTTGAAAGAAGAAATCAATTTTTTAGTCTTGTCAAGTTTTTGGCGTTGTTGTCAAGGAGGTAAGTTCTTGTACAAATTATAATATTTATTTTATTTTCTCTTTTCACTTTTCTTGTATATAACTTTATTTCTTTTCTCTTGTTTTTTTTCTTTGGTTTTTTTCTTTCTTTTATAGAAGGTTCATCGAAGATTTTAGTGTAATATCTAAGCTTTTAAGTAATCTTTTAACAAAGGATAATATTTTTGAATGGACTGAATATTATGAAGAAGGCTTTGTTAAACTTAAAAACTTGCTTACCTATGCTTCTGTCATTCAACCTCCTGATTGCTCATTACCTTTTGAAATAATGTGTGACGCTAATGTTTTGGGATGAAGAAAAGATAAGAAACCTTATGTAATTTACTATGCAAGCAAACTTTAAGTAATGTTCAAATGAATTACACCACCATCGAAAAAGAATTACTTGGAGTAGTATTTGTATGTGAAAAATTCAGGTCTTATCTTGTTGACTCACCTATTGTTGTTTTTAGTAATCATGCAACATTGAAATATTTTCTTTCTAAGAAAGATTTTAAGGTTAGATTGGTGCGGTGAATTTTGTTACTTTAATAATTTGATATCACAATCAAAGATAAGAAAGACACCAAAATTGTTATTACAGATCATTTGCCAATACTGATAATAGATTCGAAAACTGACATCACATCAATTGATGACTACTTTCTATATGAATCTTTACTTTTTATCTCTATAATGCCTTGGTTTGCTAATATTGTAAATTTTCTTATTTCAGGACAATTGCCAACTCATTGGAGTACCTAAGATAAAAGAAAGTTCTTGAACAAAGTGAAGAACTTTTATTGGGATGACCCATATTTATTCAAATATTGTCCTCATTAAATATTTTAAAAATGCATTCTGACAATGAGGTAATTAATATCATTAAATTTTGTCATTATAAGGCATGTGGAGGCCATTTTTCATCAAGAAAGACAACTGCAAAAATCTTACAAAGTGAATTTTACTGGCTCATCATGTTCAAGGACTCAGATACATTTTGCAAGTCTTGTGAAAATTATCAAAAGTTGGGATCTATTGCAAAATATCACATGATGGTTTAAATTTTGTTCTTGTTATTGACATCTTTAACTGTTGGGGTATAGATTTCATGGGTCCATTTCCTCTATCATTTGGTTTTTTGTACATATTAGTCGCAGTAAATTATGTTTAAAAATGGATAGAGGCAATTCTAAGTTGAAATAATGATTAGAAAATAGTGATAAAGGTTTTTTAAAAAAATATTTGAGTCAATTTGGAATCCCTCGAGCCATGATAAGTGATGGTGGAACACATTTCTGCAACAAGCCATTTGAGTCTTTAATAAAGAAATATGGAATCACACACAAAGTTGTCATCCCTTATCACCCTCAAACAAGTGGACAAGTAGAGCTTGTTAATAGGAAGATCAAACACATTTTAGAGAAAATAGTGAACCCTAATAAGAAAGATTGGTCTTTAAGACATAATGATGCACTTTAGGCTTATCGAACTGCTTATAGAACATCATTAGGTATGTCACTTTATAGACTAGTCTATGAAAAACCTTGTCACTTATCTGTGGAACTTGAACATAAAGCTTATTGGGCTATTAAAGCTTTCAATTCAAATCTTGATGATGCTAGTCAACTATAAAAATTATAAATAAATGAGCTTAAGGAAATAAAAAATGATACATATGAAAATTGAAGAATTTATAAAGCAAGAATCAAAGAGTTTCATGACAAGAAAATACTGAGAAAAACATTCAATGTTGGTAAAAAAGTCTTACTTTATAATTCTCGACTGCATTTATTTCCTAGAAAACTAAGATCAAGATAAAACATTTCTTTTATTGTGAAACATATGTATCCATATAGGGTCTATGATATTGAGAATCCAAAGAATGACAATGTTTTCAAGGTAAATGAATATCATTTGAAAGTTTACTTTGATAATTTTTTAGTTGAAAATGACTCTATTAAATTGGGTGATCCTATATATAAAGATTGATTTTTTTCCTCACATTGTTTTGGTGTTTCTTTTTGAGTGATTTTTTCTAGTTTCTCTCATCCTTATAAAATGACGAACAACAGTACTTCGTGATTTAAGTCGGTTCTTTTAGTTTTCCATAATAGCTGATATCTGTGTATGTATTTGTGCAATTTTTTGAATCTCTCTTTCAATTCTTATTTGAAAATGGACACTAATCTTGAAAAATTGAAAAAGTATTTTCCCGCTTTGCCTCAGAATGTGGTTAAAAAAAATTTACCGTGTTAGATGTGCAAGATTGAGGTTGTTAATAAATCATGGAATTTCTAAAGATATTTGCTGGTTGATTAAAATAAAGGTCCGATTATCAGTTGAGTCCTCTAATTCTTTCATTTCACACATGCTGGAACAAGTAAAAGCATTTTTGCAAAGAAACATCATTCAAAACGACTGAAAATCTATTATTGATGTGCTAGATGGACTTGTAATGCATAATGTTGTTTTTTAGGAATGATATCTATAAACCATAAAGATAAAATACAATTCATTAAGGATGGCCTGGGTAAGGAGTCTTTAGATAATCTTCTATTAACTCTTGAGTCGCATCCTATTGGAGATGTGCATCGTGCAATTCATGATTTATGACCTCATTTTCATAAAAAAAAAATGATCAATTTAGTCTTGAGAATTTGAATAAAAAAGACCATGTTTGTCAATTTTTAAGAAAACTAGATTGGAAGCCTATCCTTGACCCATAGAGGGCGTTTAAGCCATTCTTGGATATAAAACCAAGGGAAGATGCGAGCCACATTCACAACTACCTGTACATATACATGCTTTTCAAAAATAAATAAATAAAAAAAGTATGTGTGTGTGTGTGAGAGAGAGAGAGAGAGAGAGAGACTCTAACTGGCCTATAAATAGGTGGTATGATTGTCTTTCTAATTTCTCATTGACAAGACTAAAAGATTGATGTCTTCTTCCAAGTGCAAGAGTGTCAAAGTAATAAATAATTCGGCAAGACCAAGATCGAACAATAGGGAGGTTAATTATACAAATTATAAACAATTACAAATAACAACAATCACAATAATAATATTAGTAGCAATAATAATAATAACAATAGTAGTAGTAGTAATAATAATAATAATAATAAGGAAAAAGAAGGAGAAGGAGAAGAAGAAGATGAGAACTTTGAGATGAAATATTATCGTAAAGATTAAACAATGATAACAATAAATGTCAAGGTTAGAGGATCCACTAATGATATGTCAAACAAGTATAATATAAACTCTTATTATTCAATTGAAAACCACACATAAAGGAGGTTTCAATTAGATTATAGATTGTGAACATGATTACATTAGTCATCTTATTCAATTAATGCTAATACTTGTAAATCTCATCAAGCATTCATGATTATAACTTATGTTAATAACAAATCAAGTTCCTTTCATAGCTCAAGTGTTAGTTATACTATACAGTATAAAGTATGAAAGTGCCAAACATTTATTATACCAGGTGTTATATAATATAAATCAAGATTAGTCTTTTAATAAGCAAAGTATTAAAGAATGAATAAGATAACAAATATAAAACATATTATTATGAAATATTAAAGTCCATATTAAGTTTACATTATACTTATTCTTACACCATTAGTGTAATCTTTTCACCTTGATATAGACATAATGAAAGAAAGAAAAATAAATAAACAAAATAATAACATAAATAAGATAAAAGTTAACTAAGTAAATGAAAGGAAATGAAAGGCATAAACTTGATATTAATAAAATCAAAGCATACACATTACAAAAAAAACAAAAAGAAAAAGCAAGAACATAATCTTGATTTGGAAACCAAGATATTTAACTACATGGCAAATGCCTCCTTTTATAGGCCAAAATTAAAAACTACTGATTTAATGACTAATTGATAAGTGGGTGACCAACTATTGACTTGGTGACAATCCTTATCTTTTCTTCTGCTCAAAATGTCATTGATAATGTCAATATTGGAGCCACTTGAAAACATAAAAGTTGTAAAAAAATATCTTAACTTTCATTCTTGTAATGATCTCTCCATGAGTCGAATAAATTAATCTCTCAAGAAAGCTGTAAAAAATCTGAGATTAGATTTAAGTCTTTATTTGTGATTCTTTGTGTCTTTTGTTTTTATTATTGTATTTTGTTGTTTCTTATATTTGTTTAAGTGTGTTTCAGGTTTGTTAATATTCATTATTTTAGGTGATGTCTTCTATACTCTATCTTTCTACTTTAGGACATTGAGCATAATGTCTCATTTTGGTCGAGCGGAAAGGGTAGTAATTGAAAAAAAAATTAAATAACTATGTTTTTCATTTCATAAAACTTGTGCAAAATTGTTGTTACTAGGATGATAGAGTAAAAGAGCTGTTTTTATTAAAATGATTCTTGAGACACATCTTAGTAACCATTCTTAACAAGGTTTATTATAATATTTCTTGAAATATTCAAGTTTACAAATTCTCGCATCATTATCACTTAATTCTACTCATATACTCATTTAATATGTATTTTTAAACTATAATTTTCACACATATACTTTAACATATGATTGTCGGTTATTACATTATTTATGTTCTTTTGTTAAATGTAACAACTAAGAGAAATGGATAGTATATAGTTTGAAAAGAAAAAAAAAGAAAAAAGTAAATAATAATAATAATAATGTAAATAAGTTTGGTTTTATAGCCTTTCTAACCTAAGTAATTAAGCCCGAAGGGGTGTTTTAACACCTAATACCTAAAGTCAACTAACTTGGAAGCTATTGGCCTACACTTGTTATATGAGTTTAGGAGAAAAGCTTAAGGAAATCAAACATTGCACTATCTATATATCAGTATCGGTAACTTGAGTTACTAAGCTTGCAAGGGTGTTCAATACCAAATGCCCTAAGACTAACTAGTTTGGGAGTCATTAGTCGAAAGCTCGTTACATGGGTTAAAAAAGCTTTGTGTTTTAAGTTATATATATATATATATATATTAAAAAAAAAGAAACAAAATCCCAACCTAAGAAAGTTAACCTTAAATATTAGAACAAGAATTTTGTTTTCTTCCAAATAAAGCCCTATAACTATGAGTTGATATATTGAGCACAAAAGGAAGGTTTATTAGTATCTTGTTTTAGAGGTATTGAGCAGTTATATAAATTTAATGAGAGTTTGTTTATCTAGATAGATTAATGAAAGTTGAATGATGAATACCTTACTTTGTGGAATTTACAAATTATTTTTCTATTTTAATGCTTTGATTACTAGGGACTAGTAATAAGTTGGTTGGAGGGTGTGGTTAATACTTAAAAGTGTTTTTTTTATCAAGGTTTTATATCATCATTTTACACTTGAAGTATCAATAATTCCTTAACTAAAGCATGTTTTATAATAACATATCTAATAAGATAAGATACCTTTAATTTATGGTAAATGTTCATTTTAAATATAGACCTATCACATAAATGAAAGGATTGATTGATGAATTTAAAAACTAAAATTGAAAGGTCAAAGAGTTGGCCAAACTTAGAAAACAAATGCTGGAACAGTCCAAACCATAATATTATTTTATAATTAGATCATATCTAGAGCTGTAGATCTCGGATTTAGGTCTACTTTATATAGATAGAAAGGTAAGACATAGGCCTACAACTTTTATATGGAGCCTAAATTTAAAAAGACCATTTTCAAGTCCAAATTGTAGCAATAATAAAGAAGTCTGAATAAATTAGAACCACTGGAAAACATGAAATTGTAAAAAATTATCTTAGCTTTCTTGTGTAAAAAATTCAATTCATTTGAACTTCTAGAACTCTAGATATGGGCCAAATACTGAACAGTGCTCGGGTTGGAAGACAGATTCAGACTTCTTTATTGTTGCTACAATTTAGACTTGAAAATGATCTTTTTAAGTCTTGGGCTCCATATAAAAGTTGTAGGTCTATATCTTACTTTTCTATACATATAAAGTAAACCTAAATCTGAGATCTACAGCTCTAGATATAACCTAATTACCAAACAGTGTTTCCGTTTGGACTTCACCGATATCTCTTTTTTTATGTTTGGCCATCTCTTTATCCTTTTACTTTCAGTTCTTAAATTCATCAATCAATCCTTTCATTTATGTGATAGGCCTGCATTTAAAATAAACATTTACCACACATTAAAGTTATCTTATATTATTAGATATATTATTATAAAACATGCGTTAGTTAAGAAGTTATTGATACTTCAAGTGCAAAATGATGACATAAAATCTTAATGAAAATGTATTTTTAAGTACTAATCAATAACTAATGTAATCATTTTAACAATTTATAATCTGATTAGAACCTCTTTTGTATATGTTTTTCAATTAAATAATAAGAGGTTATACTATACTTGTTTACATACTATTAGTGAATTCTCTAACCTTGACATTTGTTGTTATCATTGTTTAATCCTTACATTAATCTTCCATCTCAAAGTTCTTATCAGTTTCTTTTATTATTATTATTGTTATTGTTATTGTTACTATTGTTATTGTTATTGTTATTGTTGTTGTATTATTGTTATCTATAATTTATACAATTAACCTCCCTGTGGTTTAACCCCGATCTTGCTAGGTTATTTATTACTTCGACACTCCTACACTTGGAAGAAGATATTAATCTTTTTTTTGTGTCACTCCTCAATCTAATAAAATACAAGGGAAGATAATTTAGCTAGTTTAGAAAGAAAAAAAATTGAGATACAAGTTAAGGAGGAACATCATTCAAATCTCACTCAGGCACAAATAGAGGATTAATTGAGGGTAAAACATGCCCTGGGGCTAGTTCTACAAAGGGTCTACCATTCAAAAGACGATTACATATCCTTTTTGTATACGGTGTGAATAGATGCATCCGGGGGATTGTGTAGTTTCACTAAGCTAATGTTACATTTGCAAAAAAAAAAAATGGTTATATGTGGAGCCCTTTTTAGTATCTAGGACAAAGATGCTAATATTATGGTAAGATGAGACATTTTAAAAGAGACTCTATATAGAGCCACAAAAGAAACACAGGGTCAGAGGCATCCTTTTAAAATCAATAGCAGTTTATTAATGTAGAGATACTAAGTAGGCCAACTCAATTAAAAGCTAGTGGTAATAGAGGAATGTGTAGACTACATGGTTATCAGACACATGGGCAGGTTTATCATATGACTTAAAAGTATATCAAAACTACCTCAAATATAGTAACAAGTATATCAGATATAAATTCTTTACAAATGTATGCTTCATTTGATTTAGGGGTCATGCATTCCTTTATAGCTCATGTAATTATGAAATGACTTGGGGAAAGCCTAGTAAGGTAGAAAAAAGGTTATCATTAGTACTTTATTAGGAAAAACCATAAATATAGATTATATCTATAAAGGGTATGAGTTAGTATTACTGAGAGAGAGTTAAAATTATATTTTATACCTTTAGAATTATATAATTTTGATTCAATTCTAAAATAAACTGGTTAGGTACCTATAGAGGCTAAATGGATTATTTTTTCAAAATAGTAACTCTTTAAAGGTTAAATGGTAGGAGAGTGATTTTTAGATGGGAAAGAAAAGTTATATTAATTTATGTCATCTCAGTCATGACTGTTAGGAAGCTGTTGTGAAAGGAGTGTAAGGCATATATTGCTTATATAATAGACTTAAAGAGAGACATCATACAATTAAGTAATATTCTAACAATAAAGGAATTTCCACATGTATTTGTAAAAGAACTGTTAGGGTTACCTTTGATATGAGAAATAGAGGTTTTTATTGATATGTTACCTAAGATATCTCTCATAACTCAGTCTCCTTATAGGATGAAACATATGGAATTGGTAGAGTTGAAGGTCGAATTATAGGAGTTGTTTGAAAAAGAATTTATATGATTAAGTAATTCACCCTAGATAGCTTCAATATTGTTTATAAGGAAAAAAAAATGGGACTGAGCTAGGGTGACCATGAAAAATAAATATCCACTTCCATGAATAGATGACCCATTTAATCAACTAAAAGGAACTAAGGTGTTTATGAATATATAACTAAAATTAAGATGTTTCCAAATAAGGATCAAGAAGGAGGATGTTCCAAAGACTACATTTAAGACTCAATATGGATACTATAAGTTCCTAGTAATGCTATTTAGGTTGACAAATATACCTATAGAGCTCATTAATTTGATGAATTTGATTTTTCTAGCCTATTTAGATAAATTTATCGCGGTGTTTATAAATAATATTCTAATCTATTCTAGTTCATATCTAGATTATGAGTAGCATTTGCGACAAGTGTTGTAAACTTTGAAAGATCATTAGTTATATGCCAAGTTGTGTAAATATGAATTTTGGCTTAAGGAAGTGGTTTTCTTGAAACATGTTATATCAGCAGAAAAGGTATTTGTAGATCCTAAAAAGATTGAAGCAATATCAAAATGGGAAAGATATATTAATATGATTGAGTTTTGTTGTTTTTTTTATTTGAGAAGTATTGTAAAAGGCTTATTGAAAGTTTCCCAACCATAGCAACACCATTGACATGGTTGACTCGAAAAGAGGTGACATAAGAATGGTTAAAATAGTGTGAAAAAAATTTCCAAGAGTAAAGAGGAGACTTATTATCGCGCCAATATTAATCCTTCCTTTAGAGATTAAAGGACTTTTAGTTTATTGTGATGCATTAAGAAATGAGCTTGGTTTTGTGTTAAAGCAACATAGACGAGTAATTGCCTATGAATCATGATAGTTAAAGCCTTTTGAGGTTAACTATCTAGTTTATGATCTTAAACTAACGGCTGTAATATTTTCTTTGAAAGTATGATAACAATACCAGTATAGATCCCAAGTTTAGATTTGCATGGATCATAAAAATTTAAAGAAAATGATGTCTTAAAAAGAGTTTAATATATGGTAAAGGAGATGGGTGGAATGAATTAAGGATTATAACTATATGATAGGTTACCAACCCAAAAAAAAATGTTATGGCAAACACGCTTAGTAGTAAGAATAAAGCAATGTTAGATGAACTTTTTAATATGAATAAGAAATAAATGGTTAGGTTAAAGAGAATAGATGCATTATTAGAAATTGGATAGGAAGGATCTTTATTGACATAGTTAAAAGTACACTTTGTGTTTTGAGAAAGGATTTTGGAAGCACAATAAAGGGAAATATAAGTGCAGAAAGTTAGAAATAAATTGAGGGTAAGAGTTAAAACTCCTTTTAGGATATTAAGAGATGAGGTAGTGGTAATAGAAACATAAATGTATTTATTGAATGATAAAGCTCTTAAAAATAAGGTACTAAAGGTAGCTCACAAACCTAGGTTCGTTGTACATCCTAAAAGTATTAATAAGAACTTAAAGGAATTTTATTAATGACTAAACATAAAGAAAGAGATAATTAAGTATGTAGCAAAATATGATATCTGTTAACAAGTGATAATTGGTCATCAAAAGTTGGTAGGGCTATTATAACCACTCTTAGTACCTGAATAGAAGTGAGAAGATATTACTTAGGATTTTGTATTAGGCTTTCTTAAAGGAAGAAAAGGAAATGATGTCATATGAATAATAGTGGCTCGTCTAACTAAATTTATATTATTCTTGCCTATGAAAATGACAAACTTAATAAATAAATTGGTGAAGCTATATATAAATAAAGTGGTGAGATACATGATGTGCCATTATCAATCATATTGGATCGAGACCCCATATGCACTTCACACTTATGGATACATGCTTTGGGGATGAAATTAAATTTAAGTACAACTTGTCATCCTTAAATAATTCAAACCTTGGAGGATTTGTTAAAAGCTTATATATTAGAATTTGGAGTCAATTGAGAGGCCACCTCCTAGTTATGGAATTCATTTACAACAACAATTATCAAAGAGGTTTTGTATGGAATGAAATGTGGAACCCTAGTTTATGGTAGGCGACTAGGTGTTTCTAAAAGCCACACCTTGAAAAACTTCATTGGGAGAATTGGTCTTGTTACTTATTGATTGTCATTGTCTCTATATTTAGCTAAAATACATCATGTATTTCATGTGTCATTACAACAAAAAAAAAACTAAATTTTTCTAGAATCCTTTCACATGTTCCCATAGAAATTGAAGAGGATTTAACTGTAAACATGAAGCTAGTAAGGATCCTCTGTCAAAACATAAAATAACTAAGGAATATGAAGGTTCCTTTTAATAAAAATGTTATGAAAGAACTCTCAAATAGAACAAAAGACTTAGGAAAGAGAGTTAAAGAGGAGAATGCAAACCCTAGGAGTTAAAAATTTATAATATATGGTAAACAAAAGAGAAATTATTAAATGAGTTGAAATGTATATAAGAAAAAGAAACATGAAAAAGTTTTAGTGTAAACACTAGATGAAACTAATAATGTTATCATAAAATGATAATAAACTCATAAATGAAATAAAGGATGATAATGAAAAATTAATGAATGTGAAATGAGAAAATGTTCCCTAGGACTTAGTTGAGAAATTAATACAGTTTGTGCAAGAATGGCACGAGAAAAATTATGTACTGACTAGCTTTAAATTAACAAGTATAAGTCTTGATTCGACCATTGAAAGGGGCTGGAATTCTATGAAGAGTCTCCTAACATATGTTTCTATATTTAGAATGATTAGAGTTTAGAAAGGCCATAAGAAACAATTAGTAGTTAGGCTAAAAAGTAAGATAGAAACTCATTAATAACATTTTCATAAATAAAAGGACCAGTAATGGTTGTGTTTAAATGACTAAGAAACTTTTTAGACTAATAAAATCTCATGGAATACGTGTTTAAATTATCAAAAAAATTATTTAGACTAGTTGAGGCTAGTAGCGTATATATTCAGATGACTGAGATATTTGCTTAAACTAGCTAAAGCTAGTGACATCTATGTTCAGATGACTAGGATAATTGTTAAGACAAGTTCACCAAAAAAACTTGTGGCAGTAAAGTACCTGATAGTAGGGATATTAAATCTTTGTGTGCTTTCAAGAATACGTATGTCATTTGTAAAAATCTCAAAGTTGGTTTTTGCGAGAAATTAAATAATGAATTTCACGTACTAGAATTAAATAATGGATAGTCGAGGTTCATGGCATCTACATGACAAATGATTGGGATAATTATTTAGACTAGTCGACCAAAAAAGAACTCAAAGCATTAAAGCACTTGATGACCAGGATATTAAATCTTTATGAGCTTTAGAGAATAAGTATATAATTTGTAAAAATTTTAATGTTGATTTTTTACGAGAAATTAAATAATGAATTTGTATTCAAACTTATTCTAGTTATTGTTTAAATTTTCTAATTTAATGAATGGTTTAAATTGTTAGGTCCTTCACATAATAGAGTGGAGCGATAAATATGCTTACCTCTTTGTTTAGTTAGGATTAATGTATTTAGGGAATTTTTAATAATATAACTTATTAATGTATTTTAGTTGTATTAGGATAATATTTGTATAAATAAAAACTTTTAAGATATATCTTAATCTTACCTTTGTTTGATTAAGTTAGAAGTTTAAGAATATTAGAAAGTCTTTAATTATTAAATTTGTTTCCTTATTTATTTCATTTCTTTTAATTACATGATGGCCTGTGACAGTATATTATAATTCAAATAATTCCTTTTATTATATTATATTATTGATTATAATGATGTGAATAAAAGGGATGCATGATTGATTTTGGTTAATAAAGAAATAAGGTTTAAGATGGTTGAACTATGTGTATTAATTTTGAGTCTAGTATTGCAAGTCATCATGTCAATAACTTGATATGTTGAATTTATGAGTAAACTTTGCAAACATTTTGGTAGTGAATACATTTCAAAAGATAAACAATGAAAATATATGATTCTTCTTAAACCAATTGATTAATTAATTTCATTTGTCGATTATGTTAATTGCTTAATGGAATGAGCAATTAAAATCGCTATTATTTAAAATGATCGATTGAATCAATTGACTTATTGATCAACTAGTAAAAGAAATTCAAGAATTATTCGAGAAACCAGTCAACTAAATATTTGGAATTAAGGATTATTAGAGAAACCACTCAACTAAATATTTGGAATTAAGGTTAATCGTTAAACTAATAATGTATTATCATAAAAAAAATTTATCTTGTTATGCAGAAATTGACATCTAAAAGTTGTTGTGGTTGTTATAATACATACGTGGCATCTGACTAAAAAGATCAACACTCCTAATTACTTGGTGAATATTGGACTTAGAAATTTAGGAGTTTTAAAGATTTTTTTTATGAAAAAAATCCAAAAAAAATGTTACTTCTTAATGTCTAAGGTAATGACCTATATTGAGTCTATTTATTGTGAACATCAAAAGGGAATAACATGATATTTTGACATAGTGTTAAAAAAAATGATGGGATTTTAAGGGTTTAAAATATTGGCCCAATATGCATTTTTTATGTGAGTCGCAACCCAATACACCTTGCAAACTTGTTCCAAGGCCTAAAGATATATGGGTAAAATTTTTAGTTGGTTTTAGTTCAAAACTAAAAATAAATAAATAGTAACTTTTAATATTATGATAATCTCAAGTTTGAAACCAAGACAAAAGGTTATAATAGTATCAAAATAATATGAACCTTGTGGATATAAAGATTTAGAAATTCACAGTCAAATCAACCTTATCTAAAAAAGCTAAATTTGGGTTTATAATTAAATTTGACATGATGATAACTTGTATTGAGGAGTCATGACTATAGAAACAAAACCCCTATGCAATGTCTATATAAAAACATGAACAAGAAATATAAAAGATGCCACTAAGCTAGGTTAGTTCTTCCATAAGTCAAAGTAAATCAATAAAAAAAATTATAAGAATTTCCTCTCTCACAAACACACAATACATTATTTTAAAATCAAAGTCATAATAAAAAAAAACCCCTAAACACAAGCTAAGTAATGTTATTTATAATATGTAAAAAATATCATAAACAATGCTAAAAAAAATTCTAAATAAAAGAGAAAAAATAATCCTAAATCAACTAATAAGCTAATACAAATCTTATATAGTAACACGTGAATCTTATCGCAACGTCTTTCTAATCTCTGATTGTTATGACATTTTACCTACACATAAAACATAACCTTTAAAATCCTATGGTCAACGTTCAACCCTATTAAATAATCAAATTGAAAATTATATTTGTTAACATAAAAATATGTATTTGGAAAAACAAGAAAATCCCTTTTTTTTGGATATATATATATATCAAATTATTATTCATTTTTCAGTCATGTATCTTAAGAGTTAGTTTTTTTAATTTAGATACTAAAGATTTCATTTATAATTATTTCCTTGTAGTCAAACCTTTAGCCTCCACATACATGGATGAAAAACCATGTCGATATCAACTGAACTCATAACATTAATCTCTACACACATGAATAACTATTCTATGCTAATATCATTAGCATCAACGCATCTAGATGACAAATCAATGTTGATATCAACTATGGTGATATCATTAGTATCCACTTATATGGATGACTAATTAAATAATTTGAATCAATTATCCAGATCATTCTTACCCTTACTCTTATATTAAAGGTATTAAACATTTAAGCTAAAGACAAATATAATTAAAATACCTAACTTAAAATCAATAAGTTAGGTAGCGAACACCTACCTGCTTATTAGGATGATGATGTTTCTAGGGACTCACTACTACAATATCCTATGTAACAACAAGATTTAAATCATTATTATCATATTAATTTAATCCTAGGAACAATATCCTAGTTTCATGTTTAACACATGTTTTTCACAATTTCTAAATAAGGTCATATCATATATCTTATTAACATATGTAACACATTCATGTTTACAAAATATATTTTTCATATTCATTTTAACCATCCTAAAACAAACTTAGGCAAACATCATGCCTCACCCATATCAAAGAACATCTAAATCTCGAGGTCATGGACAATTTCCTTACCATAATAATACCTTGACATGTTAATAACTATAAAGTTTATCCAATTTAGAAAATCATTACTAAGATAAATTTGTCACATTTAAAAATTGTTAGCAAAATATTTACAACTTACAGGTATTACTTTTTCCTTTCCATGCAAAATATAATACATATCCATGTTAATTAGTCACTGATATTATTATAACATGCATGAAGTTTATCTATCATACTAAAACTAATAAATTAGCATAAAAGAGTTATGTAAAATCTCTCTATGAAAAAGTATAATGTGTCCCTCTTTTTATAAGTTCTACCTAAAAGAGAACACTTGGAGAGAAAATTTAAATAGAGTGGCACATGATGGAAGGCCAAGTTTTTTCAAGCTAAAAGCCTATTGAAATGGCATAAACATCATCCATAAAAAAAAGTTATCCAAACTCAATAATAAAGATTATGAATTAGCTAACTATCATTGTTACCTCTTAAATCTATAAATAAGGTAACCAAACAGAAAAAAAAGATAAAATATTAGCTAAACATACAAATAAGCCAAATATCAACAATGAAGTAGCCATAAACCTTATTAAAAGGTTTTTGGATTTAGTTTTGATTTTTTAATGATAGGAAACAATATAAATGTCAATGTTTTGGCTTGAAGTATACCATACTATAAAATAACTATTAATCATCATTGTATCATTCTTGTAGGGATCGTCAATCAATAAGTTATTACTAATATCCAATAAAGATATAAAGATGCATATAATAATACAAAATCTTTGTTAAGAAAAAAAGCATACTAAATAATGAAGATAAGATTAAATTGGCTATCATACGAGGGATGACGTAAAATATAAGATTCCATGTCTCAATCATAAAATAATAGTAATTATTCACAATAAAAAACAAAAGAAAGCTAAAATAAATTAAGTACAATAAAATTGATAATGTTGAAATTATTGAAAGAGTCTTAATCTACTAAAAGCTTGAAGAAGTAATTGGCTAGGTGACTAGAGTCATGATTGACTAAAGAAAAGTGATTGAATATAATAATTTGAACGTGTATAAATAATTATAAAGCTTAATTTATTTAAAGCACGAGCGTTCATTTAAATAACAAATTAAAAATCATAAGACTAGTTTAAAAATCAATGATATCAATCAAGGAGGAGTTTAATTTGTATTAAGATTCAATAATTTTTTTTATCTTATATCAATATTTATATAGAATTACAACTATATATTTAAATAAGATTCTAATTCTTTACCAATATAAAAAGCCAGCTATATATTTAAATAAGATTCTAATTCTTTACCAATATAAAAAGCCACATGTTTACTGTTAATAATGATCAACCTCATATATATAGTTTCAATATAAATTTATCTTCTTTTCTTTTGATTTTTATTTATATCTTTATTTACCCCTTCATTATTTTTATAGTACCTTTGAATTTATATAATTTATCTTTTTATTTTTTTATCTGTCTTTTCATATATTTTTATTACACGTTTGTGTTTCCTAGAATATAATTTTTTTTTAATAATGAAAAATATTGGTATTCCATATTTCACTTGATTTTATAAGATTATTGTGTGCATGTTTTAAAGATTAGGTTCTTATTATATAGATTCTTCTTCTTCGAAGATAAAATTGATAAGATAGTACTATAATTATAATTTTTTGGAAGATTATCTCACCCATCAATATAATTTTATACCCAAAACCCAATCCTAAAAGTACCTTGCACACCCACTGTCACACTCACAGAAAAAGGCCTAACCCTTTGTGCTTCTTTTCACACTATAAAACCACTCATCTTTCACCTATTTAGAATGGTCAAACAAATGGTGAATAAGGAACGAACAAACTTCAAGGTTACTCCAATCAATAGGAATTTTCCCTTTTCCCCTCGTACTCTTACGAAACCTGCGAATGCATGAAAAATGTTCTTAACCAAATGATTGAAAACTCATACTTATCTCTAGGCTATGAGCCACACTACCCAAAGTAAGAACCGCTCCATCAAAAACTTTGATTTTCACCATGCCGTTAAACATAACATCACCAGATGACATGCCAACTATAGACGCATTGAAAATTTTTGCTCCTTGAAAGTCATCAAAATATTCCTTCCTAGAACACACATGGAACACACGTAGAATCAAATATCCAACTATCATGAGAAAAAATGTCAGTATGTTTGGAGAATGTGAGAGACATCACTAAAGTCCTCTAGCTCCATCAAAGATTACCCAACATCACCATCTCTCTTTGTTTTAGGACAATCTTGCTTGACATGATCCAGTTCTTTGCACTGGTAACATTGAATGCCTTTTCCTCTGGACTCGGATGCAGACCTGTCACTCTAAAATACCTTTTTAGCTGATCATTCTCTTCACATTATCTCTACTGCTCACTAGTATATGGTCATTTTTCTTGCATCAACTTGATGTTATACATGCTTCATGAGATAAAAACGCAACCTGTACTTGATCCAGATTCGTATAACCTGACCATATAGTACCAATGTCACCATATCATTAAACGAATCAAGGAGAAAGGTAAGAAGTAAAAGGGTCTTGTCTTCTTCCTCAATCTCGACATCAATTTTCATAGTTGATCCAATATACCATTGAGCCCATTCGAGTGCTCTTTGAGATGCTCCCCTTCCTCCTTTTTTAGCTTGTAAAGTAACTGCTTCAGATGTAATTAGTTGGTCAAAGTCTTTATCAGATAAAATTTTTGTAACTTTTCCCTTATTGCAGGCATCACATCTTCATCTACAATGAATGCTGTCATCAATACAAAGTTGAATCAGGTTCACATACTTCAATTCCAACTCCTCCCACTCGTCTTCCTTTATAAATAACTCATTCAATGGAAAGAGAAATAACAGAGATGAATGAAGATTGGCTAACATGGTTCAACAAAATCCTGCCTAATCCATGGACCCGAGAGTAATCCTTCTTTACTAAGACAGTAAATTAGTATAAAATTATGATTATGATTTTTATACTCAAAACTGAACACCCACTTTCACATTTAAACAAGACCCAACCCCATAGTTCCTTGTACATCCGTTCTCACACTTGAAGAAAATTCATTAACCCCTGTGCTCTACACACTTTAAGGAACTCAACTATTTATAATGGTCAAACACTTGGTGAACAAAAAAAGAATGAAGTTGGTGACTAAGTTTGCAAAACTCGAAGGCCACTCTACTCTTACTTGATCTGGGCTTCATTTATTTAGCCACTATTCCAAGAAAAAAATATGTAATACCCCAAAATTCCTATTCTCAAACTAAAATTTCGGATGCTAAACCAAAGGAGTAGACCGGACAGCATGTTTCATGTGAAAGACAATTGAGAGAACTAGAACTTGCTGATGAGAAACAATGTGGTTTGAGCTGAATTTTGAAAAATCCGGCTGATCCTTTAGTTCAACAATTGCTACTTGACCTTTATTTACTTCCTAATGCAAATAAACTTTATGGTTTGAGTTCAATTATCTCCCCGCTCCTTTCTTAAAAGAAAATAAAAAGAAACCTCACTGTTTTAAATGATTTATCTCCACGCTGCTTTCTGAGAAGAAGGTAGAAAAATGCTCTGTTGAAATTGCTTGCCTACCTTCGTCTGTGTTGAAAAAACCGTGACGAGATCACTTTGTTATCCTCTGGAATTAGCCTACCTTCCCAGAAGTTTCTTCTAAAAAATGCTCACATGACCATGGCATCAAACGGCTGATTAATTTAATGTGTTTTAGATCACCTTGTTACACGACACGAAATTATTGCAGCTAAATGACACAAGTAGATATGTATCTTTCGGCTCTGGCTAGTTCCCATAAGTATACTTTCATGGCTGTTCATTGTGCTCTCATTATAAATTAATTATTTTTCTGCAATGACTTCTATTCTGGATCTTTCACATTTTAATTTCTTGGGCCCCATTCAGAAAAGTTTTTCACAAGGATGATTCCTGGCATCTGCTTAGCAAAATTCCTTGTGACACTACGTCCAAGGGCATCCAGGTTCCAATAGAAATAAAAAGAGATAGCCTTGGCCAGCACATGGTATGCATTCATTTGTCAAATTCTTGATCTTATTCAAACTAAATGTTGCTAGGTCGCTATCAGTGAGGTCACGCCTCCGTCGACAAGGAACAGGATTCATAAGTTTTGCCAATTTCTCTGAATAATATCATGCCCCTGTACTCTTTTATTGGACGGTACACATTGCTGGTTCTATCAATTTAACTTTTCTTCGTAGTGAAAGAGAAAATCGAACTCCTTTTTTTTTTTTCCGAAGAATTATTCAATGGTGGCTCCACACCAATTTCCTTGTGGTTTCCAACTCTATTCCTAAATATTTATTTAACTTATCAAAGTCCACCATGTTTATCTCCAACCACAATGCTTCACCTTCAAACAACCTTCTTTTGATCTAACATACCTTCTTTTGCCTGTGGTGATCATGGACTTGGATTTTGAAAGGCACAGCAAAAGAAGAAAAACCAAGCTTGAAGATGATCCACAAACAACTGGAATGGAGCTTCTACCGAGGGAGATTGCTCAAGATATACTTTCAAGATTGCCCATCACTTCTTTGGTGAAATTCAAGTGTGTATGCCGAGCTTGGCGTGCCATGGCGCTGGACCCTGAGGTTGTAAATTTATATCTCTCTGGCTCAACTCAGGATACAGATCCTTGCGCAATCCTTCACTGCGACTTTCCCATCAGAAACAATCTTTACTTCGTTGATTTCGCTGCCCACGACGAAGAAAAAGAGAAGGTGAAAAGAATTCGATCACCTTTTTCTTCTATGATGCCGGAGTTTGAAGTGGTAGGTTCCTGTAATGGTTTACTATGCCTATCCGACTCGTTGTTCAACGATTCTCTTTATATCTATAATCCTTTCACGGGCATATATAAAGAGCTGCCAAAATCCTTGCAGTATCCTGATCAAGAAGTGGTGTCTGGGTTTGGTTTCAATCCCAAGACTAATGAATACAAGGTAATTAGGATTGTGTATTATAGGAATGGGCATGGCAGATACCCTCGGTCACGTAGAATCATTTATCCACTATCACAAGTCCAAATCTTAACACTAGGCTGCCCTGGATGGCGAAGTCTAGGCAAAGTGTCATACAGGCTAGTTCGTCGGGCATCAGAGACCCTGGTTAATGGAAGGCTTCACTGGGTTAGCCGACCGTGTAGAAACAAGCCTGCCCGCAGGCTGGTCTCATTCGACTTGACCGATGAGCAATTCCGAGAAGTCCCGAAACCGGACTGCGGTGGCCTAAATAGGTGCGACTATCATCTAGCGGTTCTGAGAGGCTGTCTCTCTGTTGCTGTATATTGCAATTATGGAAGACTGGAGATCTGGGTCATGAAGGAGTACAATGTGAAGGGGTCCTGGGTTAAAGAATACAGTATTGGAGCGTACATGCCAAAGGGTTTGAAGCAAAATCTTGTCCGACCTCTGAAGATATGGAAGAACGCCTCAAATGGAAGGGCTGTTAGAGCTCTATGCGTCTTGAAGAATGGTGAAATCCTGCTGGAGTACAAGAACAGAGCTCTCGTTTCTTATGACCCAAAGAAGGGAAAATTTAAGGATATCGACTTACAAGGGACGCCAAAATGGTTCCACACAGTAGTTCATGTGGGCAGCCTGAACTGGATTGAAGCTCCTAGTGACTAGCACAGCCATGGATCGGGCACTTCTCCCTTCGTGAGTTGATCTCTCCTTGTCCCGAAACAAAAAAAAATAAAAATTATGTTTCTGTTTCAATTGTTCGCATTTATCATTAGGTTCTCATTAGACTATCAAACCTCACACACATTTACAGACTCCAATAATCAAGTTATATTGATGTGTATGAATATTGGACCGATTGCAATGCAAGACAATATTTATGTCTCATGTAAGAAGTAGACAAAATCAGTTCGTGTAGGTTAAGATTAATCGCTTGTATTAGTGGGGTTTTAAGTCCAGCTCCCCCTCCTTTGCCGCTCGAACAATCACCCTACCCTTCCTTTCCAACTTTAGCAATTAACCACTAATGTAAGAATTAGTGTTACTTCTAATACACTAAAAGAGTTCCGTATTTTTCTGTGCATTATTACTGTGTTTCACAGTGAATGGTATTGCTCATTGAACAATATTTATTTTTTGTTTTAGTAACTCAACCTTTTTGTTTTCAATTTCATTGTTTTGTATGATATTTGGGATATTTTATTTTTCGTGTATTTTCTTGACAATTCAATGTGTTTTGTAAAATTTTAAAACTGATTTTCACGAAAAAAAATTAAAAGAAGGATCAAAATAAAATAAAATAACAAAAACCTAAAGGGGCTTTTTTCTTATTAGCACAAAAAAGCTCATTTTTGTCCAAAAATTTTCCATCCACTCCCTTTTAGTCCCTATAATTTCAGGATTTTATATTTAGATCTTAAGCTTCATTTATTTCACGTTTCAATCCCAAAATTTCAGTGCCTATAATTTTATATAATAATAATAATAATAATATAGAAAATGTCTTTTGACTCAATGTATTTAAATAATATTTAAGCGATTATAAAATTATGCTTTATATTAAAGATTTTTTATGATGATATTATTAATTGCTTTATGAATAATTATATATGTGGAATTTCTAAAATAATTTGCTCATTAATATTGAATGAGCAGAAAATATCCATTTTTTATTTTTTTATTTTCAGTTATTTTATAATTTTTTCAAATATATTATGCTCATATTTTTTTAATAAAAGTACATTAAATATATTTATTCATGATTTTTTAATTTTTTAATTGGAACTTGTGTTCACTTTCATAATAAGTTTTGACTTAAAAAGCAATATTTAACATAAAAAACATGTTTTATTTTTTAAAAATAAAAAAGAAATGCATGAATAAAAAAATCTTTTTTATTAAAAATATACATTGAATTCTTTTAGTTTAGATTGCCATAGTTTCTTCAAATATTTTTTCTCTTCTAGTATTTTTATTCAATGAAGTATGTTGCTAACAAAAACCTCTTTTTGTTGTCAAAACCAGAAAAAAAAAAAGAATTAGAGAATCTACTTTTAGCCAAAAAAATAAAAAAATTATTTTTTCCACAAATATCTATTTTTGCTGTTTTATAATAAAAAATAAATTTTAAAAAGCAAAACTATTAAACTTAGTTTGATTCTAGATCAAGTCACATATTAGAAGGGTTAACTTGAAACAATTTAAAATGTTGACATTTTAATATTTTAAAAATTATTGTTATGATGTGAATATAATGCTTTTTTAAATTAAATATTAGGTTGAACAATTCATGTGTGGAACTAAGAAATTAACTATTTTTTATTTTAATTTTAAATTAGGTGATTGCAAGTGGCCTAATTAATGAGTCATATTCGGCCAAACCAATTTAGATTTAAAAATACCATCAAGAAGTTATTGTGGTAGTGCATTGATAACTACTATTTTTAAACTAAAGATGACAAGGCAAACCAAACAAAGCCATTCCGTATTTTTAAGAAGCTGCTTTTTGTGATTAAAACGGCGTTTCGCTAATTGTTGCTTTTTTTTCAAAATCAGGGGTATAATATTTGGTTACAGGTTGTGGTTGTATTTTCGCAAATGACACCCGTAAAAAATGAGGCGAAACGGTAGGTACAGTTGAAGTAATTTTGTAAACAGTAGAGTCATTGAATTCGATTCAAAGTTAAATATATTGAGCTATTTTGATTTAAAACAATTAATTTTTATTGTTTTATTGTTTTTTATTTAAAAAATTAAAAAATAGTATTGATAGAATTTGATTGCAATTCTAATTTTATTCTTGCAGAGTCTGACCTAGTTAAAAAAATTTAATTTTAATTTTAATTTTTAATTATTTTTTATTAAAAAAATTAAAAGGAGATCACTTAATGACGTAACATTTGTAGAATTTGATCGCAACTTTAATTTTATTCGTGATGATATCTTATCTGATGTTGTTATTTGCTTAAGAAATCATGAAAAATATAGTCCTTGTTAAATATATTTCGTATGTTAAGAAATTGTACATAATTTAATGGAACAATAAAAATATTTAATATTAATATTATTTATTTTATTATGTAATAAAAATAGTTAAATCTACAATATTTAAATTAAAAATCATTAATATTAATAAATATTTTTTTAATTATTTTATAACCTCAATTTAAAAAATATTCTTTTAACCAAACACATTAAAATATTTTTTTTTGTTAAACCTCAATTTTAACCACAGTTTTAACCAAACATATAATTTTTTAACCAATTTCAACTAAAAATATTTTTTATAGAAATAATTTTTTTCAAACTACAGTTACAACAGCTACCATAATATCAAATACACTAAAATCAAAACATATAAAACAACAAGGTAAATCACTATAATAATTAACAAGACCACAAAGTTTTTTTAAATCCCATCCTCATTTTTTTATTGCATTTGTTTTTGCTTAAATTAACTACCAATTTCTTAAGTTGAGAAAAAAATTAATAAAAAAAGACTAAAATATAAAACAAGGAGAAAACCATATCCAATCTCAGATTTGTTAGAAATTTTTTTTAATTAATCCACCCATTTTTCTTTTTCTTTCTCTAAAGTTCTCTTAGTTTATGTAATTTTAATTTTGATACAAAGATTTATTTTGTTAATGTTTGAGTCACTAAGTTTGTGAGAAGAGAGTGAGAAGTTCTTGTAAACAATGAAAGAGAAGAAAAGTTATTGATTTTCCACTATGTAGAGATAATTAATAACTGATTTTTATATTAATAAATTTTATTTGACGAAAAAGTTTAATGGTAATATTTTTATTTATATATAAACATGTATATAACAATAGATTAAGTTTTATTTATATTTTTTTTATTTCGTTGATTGTCAATTTCTATTTTAATTATTTTGGGATGTCCTGGAGTTGGTAAATAATTTTAAGAGATTTGTATGGTATTCTTTAAGATAAAACCTCGATTCTCGGGGTCAAAACGAGTCGGCAACCTAAAACTTTGATTTACACCCAAAAAGAGTCTTGGTCAAACAACAACGAAACATGGGAGGGGTTACTCTGCGTTATGCTTGACAGCCAGAAGCCCAGAGTTCAAACAAACTAATTATCGGGGAATATTTCATGAAGTCCTTCTTAATTATCAGCAACCTAAAAAGGAGTGGCAGCGCTTCCCAGTTTTTCAACGGCCACCGAAAAACAACCTATTCAAAAATTCTTCACCGAACATTGGATTTATACAGAAAGGAGCCTTTAAAAAAGTAGGTCACCAAGAAGCCCCTCCACTGCCCAATGCACACACACTGGTGGCTGCCTTTGAAAAGAATTCTTCGCCTGAGATAAAGTTCTTCTTATTTGGTCAAACGTAGTTTTCAGGCTCCGACGTAGCAACCCACCCAATAAAGCATACAGAAAATACACTCACATGGTGGCTTTCAGGCTTTGACTCCTGAAAAGGTTTTTACTAGCTAACCAAGAAACTTTAAAAGGAGTGAGGAAAATACTTTTCCTCGCACGGTGGTTTTTTGTTTTTTTATGGCTATGTAAGTTGTTTTCTCATCGATTCAGTACTTTCATGGCCAAATTGATGGCCACTTAGGTTTGATTTATTGAACAAGGGCAGAATTAGCATTAAAAGATGGATGATCAAAGTACTTTCATGGCCAAATTGATGGCCAATTGGGTTTGATTTAATTGATGTTTTTTATATTTTTTTTCAATAATTTTTCAATTTATATTTAAATCAATACCCTCTATTTTTATAAATTATTTATTTAGCTTTTTAAAAAAAATTAGTTTTGTTTAAAAGAACTATTTTGTACATATTTAAAGTTTCAAAAAGATATTTCTAATTCATCCATAAATATTTTTTATATTTTATATAAATAAAATTTATTTTCATGATGTGTTTATAAAATTAAAAATTATTTTTTCTTGATAGGAAAAGGTAACCTTTAAGATAATAATAATAATAAAAGCCTTGTGCATTATAGGTAAAAGTTGATATTAAATATCATATCTATCTTTCTTTTATTTTTATAAGAATAATAATTTTAGAATTTTATTCACATTAATAGCTCTTTCCCATTGTATCAATTCATATATTTTATGATTTATTTAGTTTAGTATAAACAATGTCATTACATTTCTCAATTAAAAGAATCATGATATAGTGCAACATAATTGCAATATTATCTTATTGTTAAAAATTAATTTAAGATCCTACATGTGGTGTTGCTTTAACAATTTTTTTTTGTATTTATTAATATATATGATTCTCACTTTATTTTATTATATGTGTCGCACCTGATGACCTCTAAAAATCAAAATTAAAAATATGTTTTTGGCACTTGTTCTTGATAGGAGAGGTTTAGTTCAATGAGTCGTCAGCTAGTATATAGTCATTAGAAACTTTAACTAGTTAACAGAGATTCAACACTAACAGAAAATCAGTAAAAACCAATAGAAATACTAACAAAATTATTTTTGTTAGTAATGTTTACCAATGAAAATAATTTCATCTCTAATTTTATCGGTATATACCAATAGACAATCCCTATCGGTGATATTGTCGGTTTATACTGATAAAATGCATTCATCAGTATATACCAACCATATCGCTGATGAATTATATGGTTTTTAAAAAAAGTTACAACGGTGTGATGATGTGGATTTTTTCAAAAAAATTTACTATATATATCAATCATATCACCGATAGATTATATGGTTTTTTTGAAAAATTGCAACAGTGTGATGATGTGGATTTTTTTCAAATGATTTTACCAATAGAATGACCGAGGGATTCAAACCAGGATCTCCATATTGTGACATGGCAAAGTCACCAATAAACTCACAGACGAGTATATTAATCGGACTTGTCCGTTGGTGATTCCATCAGTAAAAGCCAATATATACTCATTCTGCCGACATTCTCTTCCTTTATTTCCCCTTTTTCTCCCCTTCTTCTCCATCGCAACTCTCCCCTTCTAAATTGCAATCATCCACGCATCCCAACTCTCCACTTTTTCTCAACACAAGTGTTTAAGTTTCTTATACTTTTGTACGTAGTCAACATCATTCGTTCTCAGAGTAATTTATTGTGAATTTTATTGTTTTTTATAAGTAAATCTATCCTTTTTTATTTTAACATGTAAATGCCAATTTTATTATTATTATTATTTTAATATATGTATTTTGTTAACATATGTACATGTTTGGTTGTTATTTATCAAAGAAACTTGTAGTATAATGACACGACTAAAAAATTAATATCTTCTCCCAAGTGCAGGAGTGTTAAAGTAATAAATAACCTGGCAAGACCGGAGTCGAACTATAGAAAGGTTAATTATATAAATTATAGATGATAATAATAACAAGAACAACAATAACAATAGTAGTAGTAGTAGTAGTAGTAGTAGTAATATTAATAATACTAATAAAGAAAAAAAAGAGAAGAAGAAGATGATGATGAGAATTTTGAGATGGAATATCAATGTAAGGATTAAACAATGATAATAACAAATGTCAAGGTTAGAGGTTCCACTAATAGTATGTCAAACAAGTATAGTATAAACTTTTATTATTTAATTGGAAACCACACACAAAGGAGGTTCCAATCAAATTATATATTGTTAACATGATTACATTAGTCATCTTATTCTATTAATGCTAATACTTGTAAATTTCATCAACATTCATGATTATAACTTATACTAACAACAAATCAAGTTCTTTTCATAGTTTAGGTGTCGGTTATAATATCCAGTATGAGTTATGAAAGTACCAAGCACTTGTTGTACCAAGTGTTATACAACATAAATCAAGATTAGTCATTTAACAAGCAAAGTATTAAAGAGTGAATAAGATAACAAATATAAAACATATTAGTATCAAACATTAAAGTCCATATTAAGTTTATACTATATTTATTCTTATACCATTAGTGTAACCTTTTCACTTGACATAATAAACTTAGTTAGACATAATGAAAGAAAGAAAAATAAAAAAAATAAAAACATAATAAGATAAAAGTTAACTAAGTAAAGGAAAGGAAATCAAAGGCATAAACTTGATATTAATAAAAGTAAAGCATAAACATTACAAAAAAATACAAAGAGAGAAAGTAAGAGCATGATCTTGATTTGGACACCAAGATGCATAAATTCATGGCAAATGTCTTTTTTTTATAGGCTAAAATTGAAAACTATTGATTTGATGATTAATTGATGAGTAGGTGGCCAACTCTTGATTTGGTGACAATCCTTATCTTCTTTTGTCTGCCCAAAACGTCATTGATAATGTCAAAATTGAAACCACTTGAAAATATAAAAGTTGTTGGCAATTATCTTAACATTCTTATGTAAAAACTTCAGATCATTTCGACTTCTAGAACTCCAAATATGGCTAAAATACTGAATAGTACTCGGGCTAGAGGACAGATTCAGACTTTTTTATTGTTGCTCCAATTTGAACTTGAAAATGATTTTTTTAGATCTTGGGCTCCATATAAAAGTTGTAGGCCTATGTCTTACCTTTCCATCAATATAAAGTAGACCTAAATCTAAGATCTACAACTTTAGATATGATCCAATTACTGAACAGTGTTTCAGTTTGGACTACACCAACATCTCTTTTCTAAGTTTGACCATCTCTTTGTCCTTTCAATTTCAGTTCTTAAATTCATCAATCAATCCTTTTATTTGTATGATAGGCCTACATTTAAAATGAACATTTACCATAAATTAAAGGTATCTTATATTATTAGATATATTATTATAAAACATGCTTTAGTTAAGGAGTTATTGATACTTCAAGTGCAAAATGATGATATAAAACCTTGATAAAAATACACTTTTAAGTATCAATCACCCCCCAACTAGCTTATTACTAGTCTCTAGTAATTAAAGTGTTAAAATAGAAAAAACTTTGCAAATTCCATAAAGCAAGGTAGTCATCATTTAACTTCCATTAATCTATTCAGATAAACAAACTCTCATTAAATTTATATACCTACTCAATACCTCTTAATAAGATATTCATAAACTTTTCTTTTGTGTTCAGTGTATCAACACATAATTATGGGGTTTTTCTTGGAAGAAAACAAAATTTTTGTTCTAATATTTAAGGTTAACTTCCTTGGGTTGGGATTATTATTTTTGTCTTCTTTTACACACACACACACACACACATAATTTAAAACATCATGCATCTTTAACCCGTGTAACAAGCTTTCAGCTAATGACTCTCAAACCAGTTGATCTTAAGGTATTAGGTGTTAAGACACCCTTATGAGCTTAGTAACTCGGGTCGCAGATACTAATATGTAGATAGTGCAATGTTTAATTTTCTTAAGCTTTTCTCCTCAACCTATGTAACAAGTGTTGGGCCAATAACTCTCAAGTTAGTTAACTTTAGGGTATTAAGTGTTAAAACACCCCTTCAAGCTTAATTACTTAGGTTAGGGAGGCCACAAAATCAAATTTATCTATATTTTTATTATTATCATTTTTTCTTCTCTTTTTTTTTAATTATATATTATCTCTTTTCTTTAGTTGTTACATTTAACAAAAGAACATAAATAATATAATAATCCAATATGCAACCCACAATCATATGTTTAAAGTGTGTGTATGTAAACTAAGGTTTAAGAATACATGTTAAATAAGTATATGGGCAGAATTAAGTGATAACAATACGAGAGTTTGTAAATCTAAATATTTTAAGAAGTATTATGATAGACCTTGTTACGAATGATTACTAAAATGCGTCTCAAGAGTCATAAAAAGTTCTTTTTTACTCTGCCATTATAGTAACAATAATTTTGCACATGCTTTATAAAATAAAAAATACAGTTATTTTTTTTTTAACTACTACCCTCTCCCCCCAACTAAAACAAGACATTGTACTCAATGTTTAAAGGTAGAAAGATAGAGTATAGAAGATATCACTTAAAATAACAAACTTGAAACACACTGAAACAAATATAAGAAACAACAAAACACAATAATAAAACCAAAAGACACAAAGATTCACAAATAAAGGCTCAAATCTAATCTAAGCTTTTTACGACTTTTCTTAATTGACCAATTTATGCAACTCATAGAAGGATCAATTACAGGAATGAAAGATTGTAGTTGGTCAATCAATTGTTCAACAGTAGCAACGGAGATTATGATTTGTCGTATAGAAGATGTTAGAAATTCCTGTTCCAGAGCATGATCAAGAAAAGACAACAACTTCTCATAATAACCATTAACATTTAACAAACCTATAGGTTTCTGGTGAATATGCAGTTAAGCCCAATAGAAAATATGAAAGATCTCTTCCAATGTACCTACACCACCTGGTAAGGCAATAAAGTCATCAGCATGGTTAAACATTGCATTCATTCGAGTAGACATTGTGGAGACTTGTAGTTCCTCTCCAATTGTTTTTCCAACGATGTCCCTTTGTGTCAAAGCTTTAAGGACGACCCTTAAAACTTGACTATCTCCTAAAAATACAGCTATTAACACACCTCCCATTAACCTAAGACTGTCTCCCCCATTCACTAAATGAATCTTTCTCTTAGTTAGCACTTGACCAAAATGATTTGCTGATTCTAAAAACTCCTTTTCTTTTTCAAGACTAGATCTATCAAAAACACAAAAATTTCTTATATGATGACCTGAGGAACTTGCCATTTGTACACACTTCTATATTTGTTGAATGTATGGGTTGAGTAGAAATGAAAGGAAGGAAGAGAAGATTTTATAGATAAGAAGTTAGAAAGGCAATCATACCACATATATGTAGGCCAACTAGAGTCTCTCACGGACTCTCTCTCTCTCTCTCTATTTATTTGATTATTTACTTTTAAAAAAACATGTGTGTATATATGTAGTTGTGATTGTGGCTCACATATTTCTTTGGTTTTATATCCAAAAACGGCTTAAACATCCTCTATGGGTCGGGGATGGGCTTCCCATCCAGTTTTTTAAAAAACTGGAAAACAAGGTTTTTTTTAGTCAGATTCCCATAACTAAGTCGATCATGTTCTTTATGAAATAGTAGTCATAAATCATGAATTACACGATGCACATCTTCACTAGGATGCGTCTCTAGAGTCAATAGAAGATTATCTAAAGACTTTTTACTTAGGTCATCCTTAATGAATTGTATTTTATCTTTACGGTTTATAGATACCATTCCTAAAGAACAACATTGTGCATTAAAATTTCATCTAGCACATCGATGATGAACTTTCAGTTGTTTTGCACGATGTTTTTTTATAAAAGTACTTTTACCTGTTCTAGGCATGTGTGAAATGAAGGAGTTAGAGAACTAACTTGATAATCAGACCTTTGCTTCAATCAACCAGCGAATATCTTCAGTAATTTCATGATTCATTAACAATCTCAATCTTGCATATCTAGCACGGTAAATTTTTGTAATCGCACTTTGAGGTAGAGCGGGAAAATACTTTTTTAATTTTTCAAGATTAGTGTCCATTTTCAAATGAGAATTAAAAGAGAGATTCAAAGAATTGCACAAATATGTACACAGATATTAGTTATTATGGAAAACTGAAAGAACCAACTTAAGTCACAGAGTACCATTATCCATCATTTGACCGGGGTGAGAGAAAGTAACAAAAATCACTCAAAAAGAAACACAAAAACAATGTGAGAAAAACAAAATAATCAACCATTATCTATAAGATCATTTAAACCAGTTGACTCATTTTCACTAGAAAAATTATCAAAGTAAGCCTTTAAACGATGTCCATTTTCCTTAAAAACATTGGCATTCATTGAATTCTCAATATCACAGGCTCCATAAGGATTGCTCTATCTTGATCTTAGCTCTCTAGAAAATGAATAGAGTTGAGAATTATAAAACAAAATTTTTTTACCAGTATCAACTTTTTGACAATTCTCACATGTTTTGCAGAAGGCATGCGTGTCCTTGAACACGGTGGGCTAATAAAATCTATTTTGAAATATTTTTATTTTTTCTT
Organism: Populus ilicifolia; assembly: GCA_015708895.1. Classification (NCBI taxonomy): domain Eukaryota; kingdom Viridiplantae; phylum Streptophyta; class Magnoliopsida; order Malpighiales; family Salicaceae; genus Populus; species Populus ilicifolia. The sequence continues at coordinate 152,279 of SRLM01001881.1, read as the reverse complement.
TTTTGACGAGAAATAACTTCCACATGCTTCAGAATGACAATGTTTAATGACACTACTTACCTCATTGTCAGGAATGAATCTTTGAAATATTTGATCAAGATAATATTTGAATAAGTTAGGGTCATCATAATAAAAGTTCTTCACTTTGTTTAAAAACTTTTCTTTGTCTTGGGTACTCCAATCAGCTGGCAAATCTCTTAAAGCAAGAAAATTGATATTTTTATCATCCCAAGGCATTGGACTAAGAGGAGGTAAGGATTCATCAGGAAAGTAATCATCGATTAGTTTGATGTTAGATATCGAAATTGTTGTCACTATTGATAAAAGATTCGCATCAACATTTTTGGTATGTTTTTCATTCGTGATTTCTTCCTTAAAATAAATCATTCATAAATCTTTAGATTCATCCAACTCATTTTTACTTAAAGTAGATTCAAGTTTATCATAAACTAATTCATCAATATGATCTACTTCTTATAAATCATTATTATCTCTGGGTTGCTTGCAAATCTTGAAAATTTTCATCTCCAATGTCATGTTTCCAAATGATAGCTTCATCAGTCCATTTCTATAATTAATCAATGCGTTAGAAGTTGCAAGAAACGGACGTCCTAAAATAACAGGAAATGAATTACATGCCTCAACAAGTTGTGTGTCCAAGACAACAAAATCCACAAGATAAATGAATTTATCGACTTGTACTAACACATCTTCAATTATTCCTCTAGGCACTTTTACAGATCTATCGACAAGTAAAAGAGATATAGAAGTTGGTTTTAACTCACCTAGATTAAGATTCTGAAAAACTGAATATGGAAGTAAATTTACACTAGCATGGAGATCAATTAAGGCTCTTTTAATTTTATGCTCTCCTATAAACCAAGAAATTATAGGACAACCAGGGTCTTTATATTTCAAAGCATTATTGTTCTGAAGAATAGCACTTACTTGTTTGGCTAGAAAGGCTTTCTTTTTCACATTCAGTTCCCTCTTCACAATGCATAGATCTTTTAAAAATTTAGCATAAGAAGGAACCTATTTAATAGCATCTAGCAAAAGTATATTGATTCTTACCTGTTTGAAAGTTTTAAAAATTTCAGAGTTGTGATTGACCTTTCTTTGTTTGGTTATGGCATGAGGAAATGGAAATGTTAGTGGTGAATCAATCATTTCTTTACAATTTTCAAATTCAACCTCTTTCTTATCCTTAGAGATTGACTTATCATCTTTCTTATAAGGTTCAAGAGAGGGTTTTTCAATAACCTTACCACTATAAAGAGTAGTGACTGATTTGACTTGATCCATGTGTTGGCTTCCAGAACTACTTGCATTTGCATTGTATTGCCCCTTTGGATTTTATTGTGGTTGAGATGGAAACTTACCTTTCTCTTGAAAACTGAGAGCAAATGTTAATTTTGTAAGATTATCTTTAAAATCTATCATATTTTAAGCAAGTTGAGTATTTATTGTCTCTTGCTTTTTAATAAATGCATGCAATGTTTTCTCAAGATTTCTTCTTGGAGGTAGAGCATAAGGAGGCATATCCATAAGAATTTTAGAAATTATGGTGTGCTTGAAATGGTGGTTATGAAGTTTGTGCATTGTTGTTCTCACTCTTCCAACTAAAATTTAGGTGATTTCTCCAACCAGGGTTGTATGTTTGTGAGTATGAGTTGTGGTTGGCTCTTTGTAAATTGTTTAAAGCATGGGCTTGTTCATAGAGACATTTCTTAAAAGAAGGCAAGGTTGGATAATTATGGGTTGGGTGTTTATTTGTTTCACATGTTTGACACACAATGTTTTCAACATATTTTAATTGATTACTCTTTTTCAATTCTAGTGCCTTGACTTTTATAGCTAAAGATGCAAACTTGGCTTGGAGGTCATGATCTTCCTTAAGGTTGTACATACCTCTATTAGATGTATAAGGTTGAGTTTTACTCAGTGTCTCATAAATACCCGTGGTGTCCTAATTTTGAGCATTTTCAACTAACAAGTTTAAGTACTTCATTGCTTCATCAGGGTTTTTATCTTCAAAAGTTCCATTGCATATCAATCAACCATTTGCTTATCTTTGGTTGTTAACCCTTTATAAAAATGTAAAACCAATCTTCATATTTCAAAACCATGATGAGGGCAAGTACTAAGCAAGTCTCGATACCTATCCCAACATTGGTAAAATGTTTCTCTTGGTTTTTGAGTGAAAGTGGTGATTTGTGTTTTGAAAGAGTTTGTTCTATGGGATGGGAAAAACTTCTTTAAAACTATTATTACATTTCATCCCAAGCACAAATGGATCCTGATCTTAAATTTTATAGCCATGTTTTAGCTTTATCTTTTAATGAAAAAGGAAAAAGCTTTAATCTGATGGTGTTCATGCTACAATTCAAATTATTATATGTGTTGCAGACCTCCTTAAATTCCCTTAAATGCAAGTATGGATTTTCCAATTCTAAGCCATGAAAAGAAGGTAAAAGTTGAATAATGTCTGGCTTAAAATTAAAATGAGATGCATCTGGAGGAAAAACAATGCATGATGGTGCACTTGTTCTTATGGGATTCATGTGGTCTCTAAGTGTTCTAGTATTGTTATTCTCATTATTCTCATTATAAAGTGATTGATTATCTTCTTCAGCCATATTTTTTGAAAATGATGAGGATACCCTACAAAGTCTAGCAGTTGATGTACGTGACCATATTCTCATGCATGTGTAGAAATAGAATAAAAGGAAGAAGAAAAGGAAAGAAGAAGAAATAAGAGAAAAGAAAGAAAGTTATATATAAGAAAAGTGAAAAGAGAAAATAAAATAAAGACTATAATTTATACAAGAACTTACCTCTTAGCAACGGCGCCAAAAACTTGACACGACTAAAAGATTAATGTCTTCTCCCAAGTGCAGGAGTGTCGAAGTAATAAATAACCTGACAAGATTAGGGTCGAACCACAGGGAGGTTAGTTGTATAAATTATAAATGACAATAACAACAACAACAACAATAATAATACTACTAGTAGTAGTAATAATAGCAATAATAATAGTAGTAGTAGTAGTAGTAGTAATAATAATAATAATAATAATAATAATAATAATAATAATAATAATAATAACAACAACAATAATAAAGAAAAAAAAGGAGAAGAAGAAGAAGATGATGATGATGATGAGAACTTTGAGATGGAATATCAATATAAGGATTAAACAATGATAATAATAAATGTCAAGATTAGAGGTTCCACTAATGGTATGTTAAACAAATATAGTATAAACTCTTATTATTCAATTGAAAACCACACACAAAGGAAGTTCCAATCAGATTATAGATTATTAACATGATTATATTAGTCATCTTATTCAATTAATGTTGATACTTATAATTTTCGTCAAGCATTCATGATTATAACTTATGCTAATAACAAATGAAGTTCCTTTCATAGTTCAGGTGTCGGTTATACCATATAGTATGGGCTATGAAAGTACCAAGCATTTGTTGTACCAAGTGTTCTACAACATAAATCAAGATTAGTCATTTAACAAGCAAAATATTAAAGAGTGAACAAGATAACAAATATAAAACATGTTAGTATCAAACATTAAAGTCCATATTAAGTTTATATTATACTTATTCTTACACCATTAGTGTAACCTTTTCACCTTGACGTAATAAATTTAACTAGACATAATGAAAGAAAGAAAAATAGATAAACAAAATAAGAACATAAATAAGATAAAAGTTAACTAAGTAAAGAAAAAGAAATGAAAGGAATAAACTTGATATTAATGAAAGTAAAGCATAATTTTATAGAAATATGATAGAAGTTATGGATGATCATTCATGGATGTATCGGGACTCACCACAAGGATTGCGAAGGATGGATTATTGTAATGGTGTTTAGGATTTTATTAATTTTGCAACATCTATTCTAAGAAATTTTATTGATGGCGATATTATATATCCATGCAGGAAGTGTATAAATAATTTTTTTTTGCATCAAGATGTTATAACGATGCATCTTCTAACCAAAGGATTCATGGAGGATTACCTATATTGGTATGCATACAGAGAACTATTTGTTCTTGATGAGAGTATGGTAGAAAGGGTGGTTGGGTCAAGTTCTAATGCTAGTAACGTGCATGAAGTTGGAAATGACAACAATAATCCTTATAAGAATATAGTTATGGATGCAATGAGAATTAGTAAAGGTATTATCAGTGAATGTTCGATCATAGAAAAAGAACCTAATGCAAATGTAGTAAGGTTTATTGATCTATTAAAAGATTCTGACAAACCATTATTAGATGGCTGCATGAACCATAGTAAATTATCGGTCGTAACACATGTGTTAACCATTAAGTTAGATTAGGGGTTGAGTGAGGTCGGTTATAATAATAGTATTAAATAGACGAGAAGCATTTTATCTGAAAGGAATAGGCTGAAAGAGAACTTTTATGCAGCAAAGTCCATCATGAAACCCCTCGGTTTAGAAAAGTAGAAAATTGACATGTGTTCTAACTTTTGCGTGTTATAATACCTTGAAAATGCTGAGATGATCGAGTACATGACATGTGGGCATTCTTGTTACAAACCCAGAACTGGTAGGTGACACGACAAAAAGATTGATGTCTTCTTCCAAGTGCAGCAGTATCGAAGTAATAAATAACCCGGCAAGATCGGGATCAAACCACAGAAAGATGAATTGTATAAATTATAAATAACAATAATATAACAATAACAACAACAACAACAATAACAACAACAACAACAATAACAACAACAACAACAACAACAACAACAACAATATCAATGATAATAATAACAATAATAATAAAGAAAAAGAAGGATAAGAAGAAGAAGAAGAAGATGAGAACTTTCAGATGAAATATTGATGTAAGGATTAAACAATGATAATAACAAATGTCAAGATTAGAGGATCCACTAATGGTATGTCAAACAAGTATAGTATAAACTCTTATTATTCAATTGGAAACCACATGTAAAGAAGGTTTCAATTTGATTATAGATTGTTAACATGATTACATTAATCATCTTATTCGATTAATGTTAATACTTGTAAATCTTGTCAAGCATTCATGATTATAACTTACGTTAACAACAAATCAAGTTCCTATCATAGCTCAGGTGTCAGTTATACCATATAATATAAGCTATGAAAGTGTCAAGCATTTGTTATACCAAGTGTTATACAACATAAATCTAGATTAGTCATTTAACAAGCAAAGTATTAAAGAGTGAATACGATAAAAAATACAAAATATGTTAGTATGAAACATTAAAGTCTATATTAAGTTTACACTATACTTATTCTTACACCATTAGTGTAACCTTTTCACCTTGATATAGACATAATGAAAGAAAGAAAAATAGATAAACAAAATAAGAACATAAATAAGATAAAAGTTAACTAAGTAAATGAAAGGAAATAAAAGACATAAATTTGGTATTAATGAAAGCAAAGCATAAACATTACAAAATATACAGAGAGAGAAAGCAAGAGCATGATCTTGATCTGGAAACCAAGATACATAAATGCATGGCAAATGCCTCCTTTTATAGGCCAAAATTGAGTGGGTGACCAACTCTTGACTTGGTGACAATCCTTATCTTCTTTTGGCTGACCAAAACATCATTGATAACGTCAAAATTGGAACCACTTGAAAGTTATAGAAAATTATCTCAGCTTTTTTTTGTAAAACATTCAGCTTATTTGGACTTCTAGAACTCTAGATATGGGTCAAACACTGAACAGTGCTCGAATTGGAAGACAGATTCGAACTTTTTTGTTGTCGCTATAATTTGGACTTCAAAATAGTCTTTTTAGATCTTAGGCTCTATATGAAAGTTGTAGGCCTATGTCTTACCTTTTCATCCATATAAAGTAGACTTAAATTTGAGATATATAACTCTAGATATGACCTAATTACAGAACAATGTTCCTGTTTGGATTGCACCGACATCTCTTTTCTAAGTTTGGTCATCTCTTTATCCTTTCAATTTCAATTCTTAAATTCATTAATCAATCCTTTCATTTATGTGATAGGCTTGCATTTAAAACGAACATTTACCACAAATTAAAGGTATCTTGTATTATTACATACGTTATTATAAAACATGCTTTAGTTAAGGAGTTATTGATACTTCGAGTGCAAAATGATGATATAAAATTTTGATAAAAATGCATTTTTAAGTACTAATCAGTAGGGGATAGATCTCATAGAATATAAAAAATTTAGATATTTTTCAATCACACCTAGACTGTAGAGGTTATTCATGTTACCAAAGACTGCTAAGTACATGACATAATACTAATTACATCATGACATTGATGGAGTGATGGTGTATTAACACGATAAAAAAATTGATGTCTTCTTTTAAGTACAGGAGTGTCAAAGTAATAAATAACTCGGTAGGACCGGAGTCGAACCACATGAGGTTAATTGTATAAATTATAAACAATAATAATATAACAATAATAATGACAATAACAACAATAATAGTAGTAGTAGTAGTAATAAAAGAATAAGAAAAAGAAAAAAAAGAAGAAGTTTATGAGAACTTTGAGATGAAAGATTAAAGTAAGAATTAAATAATGATAATAACAAATGTCAAGGTTAGAGGATCCATTAGTAGTATGTTAAACAAGTATAGTATAAACTTTTATTATTTAATTGGAAACCACATAAAAAGAAGATTCCAATCAGATTATAATTTATTAACATGATTACATTGGTTATCTTATTTAATTAATGTTAATACTTGTAAATGTTGTCAAACATTCATGATTATAACTTATGTTAACAAGAAATCAAGTTCCTTTCATAGTACAGGTGTCGGTTATACCATACGAACTGGTGTCGGTTATACCATACAGTATGGGCTATGAAAGTGCCAAGCATTTATTATACCAAGTGTTATACAAAATAAATCTAGATTAGTCATTTAACAAGCAAAGTACTAAAGAGTGAACAAGATAACAAATACATAAAAAATACAAAACATGTTAGTATGAAATATTAAAGTACATGTTAAGTTTACAATATACTTATTGTTACACCATTAATGTAACCTTTTCACCTTCACATAATAAACTTAGTTAAACATAATGAAAGAGTGAAACATAAACAAACAAGATAAGAACATAAATATAATAAAAGTAACTAAGTAAAGAAAAAATTGAAAGATATAAGCAAGATATTAATGAAAACAAAACTTAAAAATACAAAAAAAAAAGCAAGAGTATGATCTTGATCTGAAAACCAAGATGCCTAAATGCATGGCAAATGTCTCTTTTTATAGGCCAAAATTAGAAACTATTGATTTGATAACTAATTGATAAGTGGGTGGCCAACTTTTAACTTTGTGACAATCTTTATCTTTTATTGTCAGCCCAAATCATCATTGATAATTTCAAAATTGAAACCACTTGAAAACATGGAAGTTGAAAAAATCATCTCAGCTTTCCAGGAAAAAATTAAGGTTATTTGGACATCTATAACTCCAAATATGGGTCAAATACTAAACAGTGTTCGAGTTGCAAGATATATTCAAACTTTTTTGTTGTTGCTATAATTTGGACTTAAAAATGACCTTGTTAAAACCAAACCTCCATATGAAAGTTACAGGCATATATCTTACCTTTCCATCCATATAAAGTAGATATAAATTCGAGATCTACAGCTTTGGATATGACCCAATTATCAAACAGTGTTCTAGTTTGTACTGCATTAGCATCTCTTTTCTAAGTTTAGCCATCTCTTTGTCCTTTTAATTTCAATACTTCAGCTCATCAATCAATCCTTTTATTTATGTGAAATGCCTGTATTTAAAATGAATATTTACCATAAATTAAAGGTATCTTATATTATTAGATATGTTATTACAAAACATGTTTTAGTTAATTAGTTATTGATACTTCAAGTGCAAAATAATAATATAAAACCTTAATAAAAATGCACTTTTAAGTACTAATCATATATCTTTCTAACAACAAAGCATAGAAACACTGTAACAATGTGCTTCCTCGCTTTTCAGCTAAATCAAGGAACATGCATCTTGGGTTGTGTATATATATGGATTCAACCCATTCAGGTCACTTGCTGCTCTTTATTATAGTAGATCCTCATTATAGTCTTGTTGAAATCAACTCAAAAGCTAAATACTACAATGTTAATGATATCTTTGTTTTCACAAAGTAATGCCAACAAGTTTATTACACATATACCCTTTTATTTAGAAATAACCGATCAAGAGTTGATTGGTTATCTATTTAAAAAACCAAACTCAGGGGTCATGTTGAGGTTGTTTAAGATAATAACAAAGGCACAAATATGATAGATGAAGTCTTTCAAGCTAGTAAGTTGGTTGAACAATACCAAGTTTTTCCTTCAATTAACTTAGAAGAAAATTTAAATTTTTGTGTTTTCAATGATAGTCTTGTTGATGTTGATGCTGATGCAAAGGAGTTGAATGCTATTTTGAACTCTAATGAGCTAAAAAATGTTGATGAAGAAGACGATAACCACATTGAAGAGTGCAATGAATCTGATAAGAATTCAATTAAAAATGAAGATGAAAATTCTAACTAAATGTAATATTATGAATGATATTTTGGAATATAAAATATTAATTTTATAATTGTTTGCTATTATTATTATGTTATGTGTGCTGTAAGTTTGCAATTTAAGCTTTTATGCAGGAGGATAGACAAACAATATAAACAAAACATGTAAAAGCTTGAAACAATACCAATAACTTTTGACCTGTTGGTATTTTACTAAGAGTTGTAAAAAAATTACAGTATTTTTCCACAATCACCAATGACAATACCAACATAATATAACCCATTGATATTGTACCAAGAGTTGCAAAAAAAATTAAAACTCATGCCACAATCACCAACAAACATATCAACGAATTCATCAATGGATGGCACACATTCTAATGCATGTGATTGTTAAACTGTCTAGTCGATCAACATAGTTACTAACGGACACAATAAATCCAATACACGTATGCTCTAATGCACAGTTACTAATGGATTTGCTGATGAACATCAAAAACACTAAAGGGATTTTTAAAATTTTGGTGCAAAAATCAATTAAATACCGATGGACATTACCAACAGAATTTAATGCCACCACCCAAAAAAATATTACTTTACTTTCTATTGGTATTTCAATAAAAAAAAAATGTAATGTAAAACACTTTCCCCCCTCTGTGGTTCATTTTTTTCTCCATTTCTCATTTCATCTTTTCTTCTCCTCTCTGTTTGTGTTTGTTTTTACAAGAATTGGTGTGAGTTTTTATTGTATTGATTGTAGTTTTCAACATATTAAAAGACATGTATTGTCCTTTCTTTATCTTTGAATTTTTTTACTTTTTTATTTTAATTATGATTATTTTTGTGGTGTTCTTTGTTTTGTGTATTATTTGTAGATAATATCTTGAAATACACTATTAAGGTAAACATTTCTCATTCCTAAAGTCTTTAGTTTTTTTTTTGTTAAATTTATTTTATTGTTTGTATTGCCATAATACCTTGAAAATTTTGTTAAATTTGAATTATTATTGTTGAATTTACCTTTAAAATGTTAATTGAAATATAGAAATAAATTTAAGTAGTTTATCTTAATTTTATTATATTATTGTTTGCTGTGTTTTTTATTATTTCAATTAATTTTAATTTTAATTTATGAATATGTATAGATGTTAGTTGAAATATATAGATATTGAATTTCTATATATGTTAAGTTATATAGAGTTGATTTTGCAATATTTGTGTAATTATCAATATTTATAGGTATGATAACTGTGAGTAGTCTCTAATATAGGGGAGGTATTAGCGATTTCTTTAATAATTAAATTTAATTATTTAATTATTTGTATAAATTTGTGTAGATGTGTTGAATGAAAATTTAATTATTTAATTATTTGTATTGTTATGTTTTTTTATTATTATTTCCATTAATTTTAATTGTACTTTATGCATTTTTATAGATGTTAGGTGAAAATATATAGATGTTGAATTTCTATAAATATTAGGTTGTATATAAGATTTTCCAATGGATTCAATTGATTTGTTGTTATTGCAAAGATTTGAAAATTTGAAAACTGCTGGTAGTCTCTAGTATAGGAGAGGTGCTGCTAAATTTTTTTTAAATAATCAAAGTTTATTATATAATTATTTGTATAAATTTATGTAAATACATAGAATGAAATCTACAGCACGTCATCTGCATACTGTTGCAACTAGTTCTTCAAGCAGCAAGGAGGACGTTTCTTTAGGTGCTAATCACGACGATGCATTTACACTCACTTGTGATGCTACCTTTTCTAGCACGGTTTTATAATGCAGAGGTGGTGTGTCTTCACAGCGAGGTCAATTCACTCACAAATACCAAGAATAATGGAAGGATAATCTTGATCATTTAACGTCAGTTTGTTTAGGTTTTAGTTTTTTTTATACTTATAACCTAATTTATGAACAACTAATTAATATTTTTTTATACTTACTAATTAATTTATGAACAGTGAGGTCAATTCACTCACAAGTACCAAGCACAATGGAAGGATGATCTTGATCTTTTAATGTCAGTTTGTTTAGGTTTTAGGCTTTATTTAATTTCAGGTTCACAAATATTGAAGCTGTCTAGACAATAACATCGGCATTTAAATCATTGATAGAGTTCAATGGAGTCAAATTTCCAAATATTCTAAGTGGAGACCTAATATCAGTGCATGGTTTTGATGATTTTAGGTAGATGTTAACCTTTATATTCCAACTTATTTTTAATAAATTATTTTTATAATTTTATATCTTATAGTATTTTTATTATAAATAAATTATTTATGTATACAACATAAATTTGAGTGAGATAGAGCAAACAACAACATTGTAAAGAGGGTATGAGAGAATCACGCGGAAACTAGTTAACATCAAAAATAATATTTATTTTTATTTTATAATTTTATGTTCTATATTCTAATTTTTTACTATGAAAGTAAGTTGTGTGATTTTTTAGTATGACATGAAAAAAAAGGCAAAAAGATAACAATTTTGAAGGATGGAATGATGTGGAGGTTTGGCGGGAATTCAGATCGCCATTCATCTCAAGGGATATATGGATGACATATATTGAACACATGACATTTAAGTGGCTTACACAATACTCACAATCCAATGCGGAAAACCAGAATCGACAAATTCATGATTCAGTAACCATTCACACTCATGGCTTTGTCTCGTTTAGTGCACATGCAAAATAGATGGTAAGATTAATTTAAATAAAATATATCATGAATTAATTTGTTGTTGCTTATAAATATATTAAACTTGCAAGTTTTGTTTTTCCTTACAGACTACGCCTCTTGGATGTGAGCCTAGTCGAATGGCGTTGTTTGTAGAGATGCACATACAGAATCAAAACCGTTAAAAGGGGATGCAACAGTTTGTGAATAATCATGCTCAACACTTCATAGTATGTTCGTTCAATTATTTTATTTTATAAGTTATTATTTTCTTGATTTAAAGATGATTTTTTAAAAATAAATAAATTTCAAAAGACCTATAATAGCTGGTTGAGGGAGAGATATAGGAAAAATCCTTCAATCCATCCAAATTTTGATCTAGATTTGTAGATGGAAGTGAGATCGTCTAGTAAACTCAATAAAAATTATATTTATGGGTTCTCCAACAATATGACCGAAAATTTACGGTTAGTCCATTGTGTATCAACTATTGAGAGCTCTTCATAAGTGTTGAGCATCCAACATCCAGTCTAAAAAGTTCATAGCTTTGAAACAATAATATGAATGACTCTCGATGAATTATGATGAACTTTGTCAGATGGTCATAGAGATGAGATCAAGGATAAGTGATCATACATGTGTAGCCCTTATTTAGTCATATGGTTTTGGAAACAACTAGCCTCCTCTTCTTCCTCCTCCAACTCTGTCGTTATTCTAATTTAATTTTGTTTTTGAAACATAATAAATCTGTAATGAATATTTGAATGAATATTATTTAATATTATTTTTATATTTTCAATTTTTAATGTAATTTTATTTTGTTAATTAGTTTTTTTACTATTAATAAATAATGTTTTAGATATTTTAAATAAATATTGATGGCCTTACAGACAAAACGAGGCTATTAATATTTTACCAAGAGTTGCAAAAAAATTAGCATCCAAGCTATAATCACCAACGACCATTCCGTCTATGTTAAACTTCGACATTATCAAGGATATATATCTATCGGTATTTTATAAAAGTTCTAAAATATTTACTGCTCATGCCATAATCACTAATGACCATTCCGTTAGTGATAACCATTGAAAATATAAACAAATTTTTTTTGTAGGTAAAGTTCTCGTAGAAAATTGTTTTTAGCAAGCTTTGCCATTTATAAGACATTTAATGTTCCGTCAGTAATTAGTTTTTTATTTTTGATATTTTGATGGATGTGTTCCATCATTGTTACTATCCGTAAGAATTTTACTGATAAAATGTGTGTCTTACACCGATTAAATTAATCGGTCAATAAAATTATTTAATGATATAATACAATTAGTCACCACTTAGTAAAATGTATTGAATATTGGATTTATCTTTTATAGTAAAAATTTATAAATTAATTATATAATGAAATGCTTAAAATAAAGATGAGGGACCTAAAAATAAATTCGAGGGATCCATAAATTTTTTGGATTTTTCTATATTAAAAAGTAACTCATTTAATGTTATATGAAAACAAAACAAAATAAAATAAAAGAAATTGGGCTGGGGCCCAGCCTGACCACAGTTTTTATTTATTTTTTTAGCTGGGCTAGCCAGCGCGGCCGGGTAACTGGGACACGGCCGGAAAGGCAACCAAATAACGCGTGCATGAACAGTGGAAGTGGAAGACTTAAAATTCAAGGTGCACAGTGAGTGAACTGAAATTGTAAAGCAGGGGAAGACGGAAAGCACTTACCTGTGCTGCTGCTCCCAAAGATGAAGACGAAGTTACGGGCGATCGACTGCTGCTAATTTCTCCTCCGTTTCCTTGGTTGCTTCTGTGATCTTCCTTCTGTTTTTTTTTTCTCCGTATTCTATTTGTTCCTTGTCTTTCTGTATTTTTCTCTGTATTTCCCTCTTCTGTCTCTGTTTTTCGGTCTTTCTTCTGTGTCTCTCGTGTCTATGTTCTCTCGGTTCTGTCCCTGTATTGTTCGTTATTGTTTTCTGTGTGTGTTGATTTCCTGGGTTTTCCTCTCTCTACTGTTTTTTTTCCCCTTCATCTTCTCTGCTTCTCTGGTTTGTTCACCCCAGTTCTCTCCCTTCTTCCTGTGGCTTTTCTCTGGCTTGTATAAAGCCAGAGCATGCCATGCGTTGGTAAGGCAAACGAAACGGACTCACATGACCGTTACAGTGATAATGGAGACGCATCGTGGGGCGCCGGCGGGGCGTCCCTTTTTTTCCCGGTTGGGTAAGATGAAGAAGATGAATAGTCTTCTTTGAAACGGCGTCGTTTTGGGATAAGAGTGATCATTTTCAGTTTGGTCACTGAATATTTGAAATTTTGTAATTAAGCCCCTTAATCTGAAATTCCTTCTTTTTTTAATTTCACCACTGTGTAATTGGCAATTAGACCCCTGGATTTTAGCGCCATTCACAAAACAGTCCTTGATTTCTGAATTATTCAATTAAGTCCTTAATCGACTGTTCAACTTTTACCTTTTTTCAAAATTACCATAGAAAAATCAATTATGCTCCCTACAGTGCTCCCATATTTTCACTTTGATTTTTGGACTTTAATTTCATGCAATGTTGACCTAAACCAGCTCCATACTTTGATATTTCTTCAATTAAGTCCTTGATTGCATTAATTAATTAATTAAAAGTTTAAGTAAGTCACTAAACTTGTTAATTCTTCCAATTATTTGATCAAAATGACTCCCAAATTTATTTATTTTTTTAATTAGAGCCTTACAAATCAATTTTTCTTGTAATCAAACTTTTTATAAACTCAATTAATTTTTTAACAAAATCTAATTAAGTTTTTAAACATCTCATTTTAGATTTTTTTTTCCTCAAATTATTTTTAAATTTTTATTAATAAGACTGTCATCAATAACTCTACCAATCTATGATCATTTTATGGGCACTAGACATCCTCTTCTTACTATAATTATTTTTTTAAGTTTTTTTTTGAATATATATTTTTTGATTTTTGGTATTTTTTGATGGGAAAACTCAAAAATAGATTACAATAATATCTAATATGTAAGAATTGAGTTTTAGATTTATAGATTTATTTAAAAAAAACATATTAACACATCTATGTATTCATTCTTTTAAGTAGAAAAAAATATATAATTTATAGCTTGAAGCAAGTTAAAAAGACACATTAATACTTAAAAAAAATTATTGACATGAATAAAAAAAAATTATTTTATTAAATGCAGGCATAAATTTTATTTATGATGAGAAATTGTGTAAGAAAAAAACAAAACATATTGTGAAGATCTACATGTTTCTATTTTTGCTCAAAAACATCATCCGACCTCCAGTGATTTATTGCAGCTAGTTAAATAACTAGTAATTATGAGGTGGCAAACTCTTATAAAAAATATCCAAAGTATTTTTTTTTTAATTCTCTCTCTCTCACCCTAATTCAAAAAAAGAAGATATAAGAAAGTATTTTGGAGAAAGTGGTTAAAAATCTATAATGGAGTGCGACCTCAAAGATCAAATTAGTTATCTTTATGCATGGAGATATGAAATGATCCAGTATAAAAGATTTTAAACAAAAAATATTAAGGTACAAGCATAATATATAGTTCCATAATTATATATAAAAAGAAGGTGTTATACATTAGCTGCATTTCAATCACAGGACTGTTAGCTGCTGTACCTTTATCGATTATAGAGTGGCAATGTCGTAGGCCATAAAAGAAGAGATGGAATTATTTCATCCTCTGCTTAATTTTTCCTCATCGTCATCAATTTTGCTCCCATGTTCTTCGAATGCTGATTTTTCAGTCTCCCCTTTCACTCTCTGTACATGTTTATGTCACTAGAAATCAAATCTGCAGAACTCTTTATGTCTACTCGTTGAAGATATGTTCATATGAGTGCTTTCTCCAATTTGTCATCGTTCTTGATTTCTGGAACAGATCTCTTCAAATAATCCTATAAATAAATATTTAATTTTATTATTTTATGTTCGGGAATTCAAATTGCAAGTTTGTTGATTCTTTATTTAACATAATGGCCATAAGCCTTCAACTCTCATCATGTTTCTATAACAGTTTCTTGCTGTTGCATGTCTTTATCATTTTCTTTTAGCACCAATGTTTCATGCAACATCAATGAACTCCGTTTCTTTTAGCATTGGACCGTGAGAAAATTGTGTGAGCTAAGCATTTGACAAACTAATAGTGAGCTCCTGCGTTTCTAGAGGAATTTCCAAAACCTCCACTGGTTGCCACCTGTATTGTTGGTTGGATCGAATTATCAACGCTAGTCCCGCTAATAGTAAGCTGCAGAAACTCATCCTTGCGAAGGGATTCATGACTAAGAAGTAGATTACATGAAGTCTGGCGAAAGAAACTAGCTTAGGGCGAGTAGTTAATGTTGTGACAAGATCTTTAAATTTGAAACGTAATCCTTTGAATTAAATATAAATTGAAATCTGTGGGATCTAACTACTTTCCACCACTAGTGAGTTTGTCATCATATTTTTTAACTCACGTTTTCATGGTTTCAACAGGATGTTGACGCGGTTCTAACAAGGTAGAGTGAAGAGCCATTATTTAGGTCATCGATGGAGATGCCAACGCTGCAGAAAGAGCGCACCATATGTCCCGAGAGGTTTTGCAATCAAGCACCGAAGACAGCACATCTGTCGATAAGGACATGATCAATGTGCTCCAAATAAGTTAATCTTGTGGCACCGAGAGTCCCTATCCTTTCAGAAAAGATAATAGGTGTTGGTGATTTTCGAGATGTGATGATATGCTGTTTATAAACCCGGGATAATAGCAACTGTCAGGGCCGGCGGCAGCACCTCTGGAGTGCTTTGAGAAGATGTCACTAACATACTTTGAGTTGCTGCTGTTTTTTTCCGGTAAAGTCATGGTGCACTTATGATAGAGGCGTCCTATAAAGAAGAATGCAAGAAAACAGAAACAAAATTGAAAAGTTGGGGATATATTCTCCACTGGAGCTGCTGTAATGCTAATAGTTTACCCTATAATAATCGTGCCTGGACATAGTCAGCTAAGATGGGCTTCTTTGCTCAATCTTTTGTAAAAAGACTGGTTGTCAACTAGTCCGGATCTTTTATCATGTGTCTGTGTTTAAGGAGTATTTTCTTACATCCAGTCTCTTAGGATATGTCTAACAGGTAGGTAACCTAGAAGGCGGATTCTATACATTTGTAGCCGTTTGCTTCGCTACTTGCAACAAATTTCAATTACTAATGAAGGCATTGATGATTGTTGTACTGTACTTGTATTTCCACGTTCATGGGAAATTCCCAGGAATGAAGGAGTTGATGATGAACCACAAAACATGGTCTCGCTAAACGGAGAAGCGTAAAGCAAGGCAGAATATGTGCTCCAATTATCAAACAAAGCAGCACAAGATGCAGCTTATTTTATCACATACCAAACCATTAATATAAAATTCATCAACCTACTTGGAACCAACGAGAACATCCCACAAGGCATCTCTGCTCCAAATCAAAGATCAAATGCATCCATGCAGTGAGTTCGCACTGGTTTGATCCAAGTGGAACATTTCCATACCTACACCCCCATTAGCATAACAATCCTTTATTAAACCACTAGCTAGACATGCAAGATTCAACCTACACACAAGTACCCGCTAGATAGACTTCCACTGGAACCATGCAGCTTTCTCCCATAATGACCTCATTACTCAGTCTTTTCTACTGGGGTTTCTGTTTCAACCTTCTCCTCTGTTTCAACAGGCTTCTGTTCTTCCTTCAATTCTTCTTCCTTTGGGGCTTCGACTGCAACTTCGGTTTCTTCTGCCGGTGCCTCGCCAGGCTCTGTAGTCTCTTTAGCCTCCTCGACAACAGGCTCTACGGGTACTTCCGGCTCCTTTGTTGTCTCCTCAACAACTGGCTCTGGTGTTTCCTTAGGTGTCTCCTCCTCAGTTTTCTCTAGTACTGTTGGCTCTTCTACAGCGATCTCGGTCTCTTCTAGCACCTCTTTAGTTGCAGCTTCAGCTGGGGCCTCGGGTTCTGGTGCCACGGGCTCTTCAGATGCTGCAACTTTCTCTGCTTCTTTTGGCTCTTCATGAGTTACTGCCTCTGGTGCTGCAGTGACCACTTCTTCTGTGGTGGTCTCTACCTTGATTGGCTGTTCATTTTTTTCCTCTACAAGTGCATTCTGCGCTGACACAACCTGCAGGATACGTTATTAAAAGAAAAGAATGCTCACCAAAATGCTGATGAGGTCTTACGATTGGTTATATAGAGAGAGATAAATATACGAGTTTCCAAATATGAACATCCACGAATTAAAGATCATAATTAAGATGGAGGTGTTGATCTTGATGCACATTCCATCAGCATAAAACTTATCAGAGTGACATATATATGTAAATATTTAATGACTTGGAAGAAGCACACAGATGAAATCAGTTAAATAAACTTCTCAAGAGGGATATGAAATAATTATTAGTGAATGAGTTACCTCAACAGTGGCCATTGGAACTAGAAGGAAAATAAAGCACAGCTGGGATACAAAAGAAAACTGTAAGAAGCAAAAGGTAGGAGTAATTATCACAGAAGAGGATGAAGAAAAATTGCTTTGAGTATTTGATGCAGAGTGCTGATGAAGGAGTGGATTTATATAGAGATGTAGGGGGCTCGCTCGAGCGACTGAGTGAGTGAGTGAGTGAGAGAACAGCCACTGTTCGAGGAATCTTGGGATTTGACACCACAGCTCACAAGGGATGTCATTAAAGCATGAGATATTGTAGTTGCTTTTTAGAATATTCTTTATTTAGAAATATATTATAATAATATTTTTTTTATTTTTTAAAATTTATTTTGATATTTATATATTAAAAAATTAAATAAAAATAAAAATTTAACAAATCTATATTTGACCAGACGATTTATTAATTTAAAAAAGCTAAAATAATGGAGGCCATTTTCATCCTAGCCATCATCTTATTTTGGTCGTGTGTGCTGATGTGCTCTGTGGAGTCGGTCATGTAGGTGACCTGATTATCATCCGTTCATGTTCTCAACTTGCCATTCGTCCTTAGCACCTCCCTTTTTTTAAAAAAAAGGATAAATGAATTAATTTTTTAAGAAAATAATGATAAAAATTTTAGAAATAAAAAATTCAAACAATGCTAGGTCACTAAAATTATTAAGAATATTTAAGAAATAAAAACAATGGACCAAAAGAACTTTCAAAAAGAGCTATTTTTATTTTTTTATATATAATATTTTTCAATATTAATTTGCTTGCACTACAAACTAATAATGTTATTTTCTCATGTTAATACCCCTCATCAACTAAGCCAATTCTAGTTAAATAATTATAACAAATGAATTTTATCAAGCATTTTCATTTGAGTTTATGATTTTTTTATTTTTTTTGTAATAATAATAATAATAATAATAATAATAATTGTAATAATAATAATCACCCTTGACCAATAGGTATAATTTATTTTAAACAAACGAATGAAACTGTGGAAATTTAAGTTCGTGGCACGATTTCTCTTGGCCATTGCTTCATCAATTATAGAATTTTATAAAAAATTATTTTTTTAAATAATTAATTTTAAATTACTTGTCAACAATTAAATTTTTTTTTCCTCCTACTTTTCCAGATTGATCCAAGCCTCCACGAACGAAACATTGGCTGCAGGTTGAAAAGTGTTAAGAATGTTAAGATTAATAAGATTAGCAACATCATATTAAGTCAAGGGTTAACAATAATCATGTATTTATCAATCATATTATATAACTATAAATGCGATGACATGATTCTCTTCTTAATTATAAATTTTTTCACACCAAATCTTCCTGAATTTTTTTATCACTGTTTAGGTTGTCAAAAAATACTTTCATAATGAATTTGAGGTCCCGATCCATAAAGAAAAAAACATATATTTTTTTTTATTTGAGTTCGATTTTTTTTATTTTTTTTTATATTTTTTATATTTGATGTACCTTATTTATTTATTTATTTATTGAGCTTCCCATAATGTTTGGTAAGTTTAGAAATTTATTATGGTATGTATAAGTTAACCTCAATATCTTAAAATATAAAAAAAAATAAAAAAAAAATATAAAAAACTTTTAAGATTATTTTTCTCAAAACAATACTTCTTATATTTTTCAGAAAAGAGACATAAGTTATCTCACTTGAGATAATATGATAGTTGCAGCTTATTGATAAAAAAAAACCCCTGAAAAATTACGGGATAATCTGGACTATATAGTTGTTATTTAAAGTATTTTTTTATTTAAAAATATATTAAAATATTTTTTATTTTTAAAAATTTATTTTTAATATTAGTACTTTAAAATTATTTAAAAATATCAAACAATATTAATTTAAAATAAATAAATTAAAAAAAAATTATTTTTTAAAAAATTCTTATAAAATATAAAAAAATTGTAATTATGGTCATTCGAAGGGGTGAGCCAATAACTCTAGGTATCCAAATCTTAAAAGTTCATTTTCTTGTTTCATTTCATCTAATTAAATTTTTTATATTGTTATTAAAAAATATTTTTATATCAAATATTTTACATGTAAATATTTTTTAATAATAATAAAGATAAAAATAATTACGATGACATGATGATAATGGTGAGATACTAAAAATAATTGTGAAAGAAAAAAGTAATTGTGAAAGAAAAGATGATAGTCATAGAAAGAAAGTTGTGAAGTGGTGAAGGAGGAGGTGGTAGTGAGATAGAAAAGGTGATTAAAATAATTTTATGATATTATAAGTAAATAGTATATTACATCAAATAAATTAAGTTTAAAGATTAATTATAAAATATTATATATTAATTATTTTTTATAAAATATTTCATGAGAAATAAATATAAAAAATATTTTAAGAAAAATACAAAAAAAAATAGAAAGTTAGAAATGAATAGACCCATGGTCTACAATATTTTACCAAGCCATAGTAGTTTGGGTTAGCATTAGATAACAAAATGACGATGATAATGGATCTCAATTCTTCTGACAACCCTAACATGTTGCCTTTAATTAACTTTTCATGATCAACATAAAATTGATGATGTAGGATCACGTGAACCCTTCCTGTAAGAATAATAGCAGCATGCATTTTAATGTACGGATCAACAATTGGAAACGGGCACCGTTAAAACCCGACATTACCACCGTAAGGCGATAATGCCATGAATTTTGTATAGTTTTTTGTGGATCTCCATGCCAATAAACCCTAATTGAAAACTTCGTACGGTAGCGGGCACCCATTTCTACATCGAGATGCGTTTGCAGCAAGGAATGATTGTTGCTCGTCGTGCCGTTCCATTCCCCAAATAGAATAGGGGAGAGCTACAAGAACTCGAAGTCTCCTGTGAAAGTGGCTGCTCTGAAAGGTGTAAAGGGCTTGTCTTTTAGGTCGCGGCTCAGGTTTTGGGCGGTGGGCTAGGCTACAAAAGTGGAGCCGAAGTGGGGTACAGTACACCAATGAGGTTATGCCAGGTGTAATACACGCCACCGGCCACATGGGATGATGCTGTATCCATGTCATGTCGGATGGAACAATGTCAATTGGATTTCAAAAGAATGGGTCCCAGGATGATGATGAACCATGGAGGCTGGTGGGAAGGATGAAACTTTTGGAGGAGCAATTTTTTTTATTTATGTGAGCTGAGCTAGTTTGCGTGTATCACGACTAATCTTTACGGTTCACTGAATACCATGCAAACCTAGTAAGCATGTAAGGCACCGCGGAGGTAACAGGTGTGCACACCAGGGCTCAAACCCAGGTGCAGTAAAAGAAGACAAGTCACTTCCACTACTAGACCAAATCCTGGAATGCGAGGAGCAACCTTTCTCCGTCGAGTGACCGTCTCTTGGAAGCAAATGTTTTGCGTTCAACGATATGGATGATTGCTAGCTGGTTATTTTGGAAGCAAGATCCAGATTTTGGAGTTAAATCAAGCCTAGTCATGTTGCACCATTTGCCTGTTTTAACCTCGCCATGTGAGCTCATCATACACAAATGGTAGATATTATGATCAGTGCAGCTTGGAAGTTAAGAGGTTTAATCAAATCTTAGGACCTAAGATAATTTTTTTGCTTATCTTTTTTCACAGCCATTATTAATCCTACGATTTTCGCAACTAAAAACTAAACTGTTTGTGAAGGTTTGGTGCGACTAAGGATTTGGTTTGTTCACCGTGTTAAGTCATGTTCATGTTGTATCAAACCTTCTTATAAAATTGGAGCTAAACATTAAATCACCAAGACTTTACGTATGAAATTTCTTGTGAGAGAATCTTTTTTTCTAGTGTGCAACTGGATTCCCAACTTTGTGTCTATAAATTTCTTTTATATATATATATATATTAAATTCAGTTTTATAATTTATAAATTATTTAACAAAGTTATTCTTAGAGTATAGATCTTGGAGTTGATTCCTTAATTTTCTCTAGAATCTCAGAGGTTATTGTGTTTCTTATATTAGAGCAACACTCCTTCATGTATCAACAATTAATCGATTCTAAACGAGACTCTCCATCTTGATTTACTAAATAATATTAAATATTTTTTTGAAAATTTTGACAATGACATATAAACTTTTTTAATTTGGAATTACTTGCTCAATTTTAAATTTTTATAACCAAATGGTAATATAACCTTTGACACTATATCAATCAACTTCAAATAAACTCTTGAACATATTTATTATATGCTTTTCAATCCTTTTCTTGTGAGTTATAAAGTGATCTAATACATTAAGTCTTACATCATCCAAATTTTTTAATTCTACAAGCATAACATATTAATAATGTATATTGTCCATGTTAAGTTGTCCAATTATTTATAAAGTGATCTAATATAGTAAGTCTTTCATCCATATTCTTTAATTCTACAAGCACAATATATTGATAATGTATACTGTCCATGTTAAGTTGTCCAATTATTTTAACTTATTGTACTATAAGTTACATCATAAGTTGTCCAATTATTTTAACTTATTGTACTATAAGTTACATCAGGTAATATAATATCAATATCTTAAATCAAAATAAATGGTAGGTTCCTTAGACAATTTTATGTGAAGTTTAATATGCCTATAATACCTCTCATGATAATGGATCTTGTCAAGTTTTATGATTGTTTTTTTTATTAAATTATGTATGTTAAGGATCATATTTGTATTGGTTCATTTCACTTTCCTATTAACCAAAGTATAACAAGGACTATAATGAATTATTATATCCTCCCTAAGGAATGTCATGATTTATTTTTTTATTCTATAAAAAAGAAAAAACTTAGTTCAATAAAAAAATAGGAAAATAAGTTATATATATATAAGAGGTGCAAAGAGACCAACCCAAATAACTTTGGCTAAAATATACAACCATTGTAAGCTAAGTTAATCATTCCACCAAGAAAGCTTGTATGAGCTTTATCTATACTAATAAATAGATTGACAAAGCAAGGAACAATAAAAGCTAAGTTAACTAGAGAAAATGCAAAGAGAGATTGAGGGAAAAGAGAGTTTGATTTGATAGAAGGGAGCCAAAAGGTGAGAGGGAAGAAAAGAGAAGAAGGGAAATAAAAGAGAGAAAAGAACCCAAAACCATATTAAAAAAAAAGAGAGAAAAAAGAGTTTGGGATTGAAAGTGAAGTTGAGGAACTAGAAAGCTAGGGAAAGGAAATAAGAATAAAAGAGAAAAACAAAGAAAATGGAAGTAAAAGGAAAAAAAATCAAAGAAAAAAAAAACCTAAAGTAAATAGAGTAAGCTACCTAAAAACCATATCATCCATAGCATACCATATTATTTGTCACTAGTGACCACCACGATAATTCCTTCTTTGTCTAAAATCAATGTAGGTATAAATAACCCTTCTTGTTTGTTTTTTTAAGTCTTAACACATGCAAAAATACAAAAAAAGAATTCCTAGATAACAACATTATCTAATTTCAAAAATCTTTCAAATGAAATTAATAAAATTACTTAATTTGTGATGAAATTTTGAATTGTGTAAGTTTCTATTAGTATAAAAATAATAGTAATAAACTAGTTTTGTTGCTCATGTTCCACTACGGGTATAGATTTGAGGTGTTAGTAATGTCATTACAAGCTTTTTCTTCTTTTCACAAATGTCACTAACTGATATAAATTGGGACCTCCAAAAATAAAAAGTAAAAATTAAAAAAATAAAGTTGTCGTCTAGTAATTAAAGAAAATTAAAAATTCTAAAAGATATATTAATTCTAAAGGTTTAGATAAATGATTAGTTATGTTTAAGGGAAGTTATACTTCACTTTTACCACATTCTTTCAAATAAAATGTTATATTTGCTATATGTTTTCTCTTAAATTCATTTACATGCCATTAGATATCCTTATATTTTATAAATTATTTTAATTGTTATGTGTTTAAGGGAAGTTATACATCATGTTGATAATTATACACATATAGCATGGCATGTAAACTTATTGAATTTATTTATAACTAATTGATAAATTTATAATAAACGGTAATTATAAATAAATTCAATTAGTTATATATTTTATAAATTACCATTTATTCACAACTTATTTTAATTTATTTATAATTATTTATGAAAAACATTGATGTTGATCCCTAGAAATGAAAGACTCGTTGACTTGGCAATTCATATAAACTTTGACGCTCATCCCTAAAGATAACAAACTTGTTGAATAGGTCATTCGCACATACAAAAATAACTAGTATTTATCCCTAAAGATAAAAGACTCATTAATTAGGTCATTCATGAAATACATGGAGTCCATCTTTAAAGATAGGAGACTTTTAGACTAAGTCATTCACAAATAAAAATTGAAGTTTATCCCTAAAAATAAAAGACTCGTCAATATAGTTTAATCATGTTTATATATTTATGTTATACTTTAAGAAATTATATTTTGCATCTTGAGTTAAACAAAAATTTTAAAAACGATCAAAAGATGAAACTACCTCCATATATAATAATATTAGAAGCAATATATTACACTTACTTTCTCTTAATCCACTTTGCCTCTCCTTATTATCATCTAATAAAAATATAAATTCTAAACACTATAAATTGTTTAATTTTTATTTTTTTCTTATAGATCACAATCTCTTAACTATTACATATTTTATTATTTATTAAAAAATCTAATCTTTTTCTGCATCACATATTGGTTTCCAAATTCTACAATCCATTTTCTATATGTTCTTTCTTATTCTTTCTTTTCTTTTCTTTTTTGTTTTTTTTTCATATATCTTTTTAATGATTTTAGATTTAGGCTTCCTTATCTCTAGATTATGTTGTTTGGTGCTTTCCTTTTTTTTTGGTTCAAGTTATAAGCTAGAATTTGTTATTTTACATGTATTTTATTTTCTCTTAAATTCACTAAAAGATTGAACCTATTTGACTAAAAATAGAAAAAAAGTGTTCTTGAATTCAAGATGATTTAATTGCATTCAATTTCCTTTCCAAGGACACAAAAAAATTATAAAACCAAAGAAACTAGTTGATTGTGAGGTAGTTTATTTTGCTTATATTCCTACCATTTAGACATTTTCTTATGGCTTACAATTGAGTAGAAATAGAGTAGAGTCATAGTTGACATTTTATCTTTTGTTTTGGCTATGTTTGTTTTGAATAGAAATTTATATCAACTAAAGTCTCAATCATGTTCACTAAAATAGAGACAAATGTTTTGGGTGCGAGAACATTTTATACCTAACTAAAAAGATAAAGATTGCCAAATTTAAAAATATATCCAACACACAAACTATTTAGGTTTGTCTCTGACTTATTCATTTTAAATTGACCACTTGAAATATGCAAAATGTGATAACTTATTTGATGCATAAAAATTATTTGATAAGATGCCTGAAAAAGGTTTCATACAAAAAAATAAAAGAGTTTTAGGGGGATTATGAATGCTATTATTATAAGTATAGATTACATATGTCAATTTTATTATTTGAGACTCTAATGGCTATTTAGTTATTAAAATGAATAAAATGACAAACTTGTAAATATTGAGATTTTTTTTTTACATGTAAGGTTAAGGATGTAAATTATTATTTAATATATAAACTACAAGATAATGAAAATCAACAAGTGATATTATTTGTTCTAATTTAGTTAATTATATAGTGAGGGGTCAATATGATTAAAGAAGCATTTAATTAGCCTATTTATGATATTAGTCTATATTTAGACTAAGACTAGTTTCAAGATTATAAAAGAATTATTTATTTTCCTAACATTTGTGGTTCTCCTACAAATACATGGATTCCTAATTTGGGTTAGACAATAGAGGCTACAATATGGAGTTCCTTATATGTTAAGGATTCAAACAATAGCATGGGATTAATTACTTTGCAAGTTTCTCATTCTAGCAAAAAGACAACATATAGACAATATAGAGTTAATTAATTTAATACTTGACAAGTTTTTTCCTACATTAATTAATTCTATATAGTTGGGAAGTTTTGGTTCCTATAGTAATTAATTCTATAAAGTTGACAAGTTTTGGATTCCTAGTAATCTAAGTACATTAAAGCAACAATGATCTAATTCTATAGAGTTAAAATGATGGTAAATGTTTTTTAAATGTTATAAAATTCAACTATCTTAGTATGTAATAGAGATTGTTTTTACAAAGATATTTTAAGGACATACAAAAAATTATTTAATTATTTTAGTTTTAAATCTTTATTATTTATTTGGTTCAGACTCTTTAGGCTTAGACGTACCTATCCTAATTGGAGTGTTTGTTATTGCTCGTTTAAGAATGATAATGGTCTCTTTGGCAGCTTCTAATTGCTCACTTGATTCTGCCATAAGATAAATGTACAAACTCCTAGCCCTTTTAAAGCTTTCCATAGCTTCATTAAAGCAATCAATGATAAAGTATGTTCACCTTCTTTCTCATGCTCTATCAAAGTCTTAAGATACATCAATCAATCCTGGATAACTTCCATGACTTCGGGCTGTACAATCTTAAAATCAACCATGTTTTGATACCAATTGTCACATGGTTAAATTTTTCACCCTAAAATTCAGCCTTATATAGTAGTGTAGTCCTTACTAGACTAAGCCTTGCCTTTTTTTTTTTCCATTCATGTTTACCTACAACCAAGAATTTTGCTTACCTAAAGAGGTTCTCATAATTGCCTTATCGTAAGCAAATGACATACACAAGTAAATAAACTCAAAACAAACCAAGAATACAAGAAGATCTCTCAATCTTTATTATTCTTATCAACAAAGAATTACACAATACAAGTATGCATACTATGCATAATGATTGTATGGTACACAGTGATATGACTAAAAAATTGATGTCTTCTCTCATGTGTAAAAGTGTTAAAGTAATAAATAACTCGGAAAAAGCGGGGTCAAACCATATAGAGATTAATTATATAATAATAATGATGATGATAATGGTGATGATGATGGTGATATGTTAAAAAGGACTTTGAGATGTAAGATTAATGTGAGGATTAAACAATGATAAAAATAAATGTCAAGATTAGATGATCCACTAATGATATTAAAAATAAATATAATATAAACTCTTTTTATTACTCCATTGAAAACTATACATTAATGAGATTTCAATCGGATGACTTGTTATTAATAGCTCATTATAAATTAGTAACATGATCATATTAATTATCTTATTTAAGTAACACAAAACTTTTAAATATTATCAAGAATTCATGATGCTAACTTATATTAACTACAAATCATGTTCCTTTCATAGCATAGTGATTAGTACTTAAAAGTGTATTTTTTATCAAGGTTTTATAGTATCATTTTGCACTTGAAGTATCAATAACTCCTTAACTAAAGCATATTTTATAATAACATATCTAATAATACAGGATACCTTTAATTTATGGTAAATGTTCATTTTAAATACATGCCTATCACTTAAATGTAAAAATTGATTGATGAGTTTAAGAATTGAAATTGAAAGCACAAAGAGATAACCAAACTTAGAAAATAGATGCTAGTGTAGTCCAAGCCAAAACATTATTCAGTAATTGAGTTATATCTAGAGTTGTAGATCTCAGATTTAGGTCCATTTTATATGGATAGAAAGGTAAAACATAGGCTTACAACTTTCATGGGAGCCTAAGATTTATAAAGGTTATTTTCAAGTCCAAATTGTAGCAACAACGAAGAAGTCAAAATCTGTCCTGCAGCCCAAACACTGTTTAGTGTTTGACCTATATCTAGAGTTCTAGAAGTCCAAATGACCTTCAATGTTTTTGCTAGAAAGCTGAGATAATTTCCTACACCTTTTATGTTTTCAAGTGGTTCCAATTCTGACGTTATCAATTACTACTACTACTACTACTACTACTACTAGTACTAGTACTACTACTACTACTACTATTACTATTATTACTATTGTTATTATTGTTGTTGTTATTATTGTTGTTGTATTGTTGTTGTTGTTGTTGTTGTTGTTATCTATAATTTATACAATTAACCTCCCTATGATTCGACCCTGATTTTGCCGAGTTATTTATTACTTTGACACTCCTGCACTTGGGAGAAGACATAAATCTTTTAGTCGTGCCACATAAGTGTAGGTTATACTATATGGTTGGCTATAAAAGTGCCAAACATTTTGTGTACTAAGTATTATATAATACAAATCTAAATTAATAATTTAAATTTAATAGGCAAAGTATTAAGAATTAATAAGATAAATATGTTGAGACATGTTTAAAGCAAGTTGTTTAGGATATAATCATTAAAGTCCATATTTAGTTTATATTATATTTATCCTAACATCATTAGTGAAATCTTTTTACCTTAATATAGTAAACTTAGCTAAATATATGAAGAAGAGAAAGAGAAATAAATAAGAGGATAACATGATTATATAAGGATAAAAAGAAAAATGAAAAGTATAAACAAGAGATTAATAAAAGCAAAATTTAAACATTACAAAAATATAAAGAAAGAAAGCAAGAACATGATCTTGATTTAAAAATCAACATGCCTAAATGCATGGAAAATACCTCCTTTTATAAGCTAAAATTTAAAACTATTGATTTGTTAACTAATTGTTGAGTGGGTGGAAATATCATGAAAGTTCTAGATAATTATCTCAAATTTCCAACAAAAAAAAAATCAATGTATTTGTACTTTTAAAACTTGAGATATGGGCTAAATACTAAACAATGTTTAGGCTACATAACAGATTCAGACTTTTTATTTGAAACTAAGATTTGGACTTTCAAATGATAGAATTCAGTCTTGGACTCTCATAAATGTTTTAGGCCTATGTTTTTGCTTTATAATCATATAAACTAAACTAAAATTCAAGATCTACAGTTCCAAATATAATCTAATGACTGAACAATATTCTAGTTTGGACTAAAACAACCTTTGTTTTTTAAGTTTAGCATTTTTTTTTGTCCTTTCACTTTCAATAATTAATCACATCAATCAACTATTTGAATTGTGAGATATACTGGCATTTAAAATGAATATTTACTATAAATTAAAACTATATTATATTATCAGACTTGTTATTATAAAAAATGTTTTAGTTAAGGAGTTATTGATACTTGAAGTGCAAAATAATGATATAAAATCTTGATAAAAATACATTTTGAAATACTAATCACACAGTCAAGGCTTAACAGCCGCTTGCATTTAAAATGAGTATTTATAATAAATTAAAGTTATCTTATATTATCAGACTTGTTATTATAAAAAATGCTCTAGTTAAGGAGTTATTGATACTTCAAATGCAAAATAATGATATAAAAACTTGATAAAAATATATTTTTAAGTACTAATCACATAGTTAAGGCTTAATAGCCTATTTATAGACAAAGATATGTGAGTCGCAAGCACAACCATGATCCCTATTTTTCAAGACTTAGTGGGGCATTTTCTCCTCCATGTTCACATGATTTTAGTAGCTAGAGCAACTCAGTTCTACCCCTATGTTCTTATGGTATGAATTTTCAAACTGCCACTACTAACCTATAATTCTTATGTCCATATGGTAGTCTTAACTACTAGTTTCTATTGTATTTGCTTAGAAGGTCCATGATCCAAGCCCAATGTTCATGCCAAATCAAGAGCTCAATGAATTGCCCAAACCATTGCATGTTGCTTTCCAAATTCATTACTGCAAATACAAGGTCATTGTTGTCTATTGCTGATGAATTATAGGCATTATACATTTATTAAAGTGTCCTTCTCTCTCAAGTTTTAACAAAGCACCCCTACCAGCAGAGTCTGACTTCTCGTTGAAATTAAAGTGATGTATTCTTGCATCTGATTTTTGAATTGCCATAAATTTATATCATTTTCCAATAAAACCTCTGTATTTTTCTCTCATTTCACCAAAAACTTAGTTTGTTGATTTTTCTTATGTTGGTTGAGTCAATGATGATCTATGATCTTAATGATACCATTGTCAAACTATTTATGAGTTGTGGGAGAAGCTTTTTGCTTACTGATTAATACTTAAAAGTATATTTTCATCAAGGTTTTATATCATCATTTTGTACTTGAAGTATCAATAACTCCTTAACTAAATTATGTTTTATAATAATATATCTAATAATATAAGATACCTTTAATTTGTAGTAAATATTTATTTTAAATGCAGGCCTATCACATAAATGAAAGGATTGATTGATGAATTTAAGAATTGAAATTGAAAGAACAAAGAGATGACCAAACTTAGAAAAGAGATGACGGTGAAGTCCAAACTAGAACATTGTTTGATAATTGAGTCATATTTAGAACTATAGATCTCAGATTTAGGTCTACTTTACATGGATGGAAAGATAAGATATAGGCCTACAACTTTCATATGGAGCCCAAGAAAAGCCATTTTCAAGTCCAAATTGAGCAACAACAAAGAAGTCTGAATCAGTCTTCCAGCCCAAGCACTGTTTAGTATTTGGCCCATTTTTAGAGTTATAGAAGTCCAAATGACCTGAATATTTTACATAAGAAATCTTAGATAATTTCCTACAACTTTTATGTTTTCAAGTGGTTCTAATTTTGACGTTATCAATGACATTTTGGGCAGACAAAAAAAGATAAGGATTGTCACTAAGTCAATAGTTGGCCACCCACTCATTAATTAGTCATCAAATCAATAGTTCTCAATTTTGGCCTATAAAAGGAGGCATTTTCCATGTATTAAGGCATCTTGGTTTTCAAATCAAAATCATGCTCTTGCTTTGTATCTTTGTATTTTTTTTATAATGTTTATACTATATTCTCATTAATATCAAGTTTATGCCTTTTATTTCCTTTCCTTTACTTAGTTAACTCTTATCTTATTTATGTTTTTATTTTGTTTATTTATTTTTGTTTCTTTTATTATGTTTAGCTAATTTTATTATGTCAAGGTTAAAAGGTTACACTAATGGTATAAGAATAAGTATAGTGTAAACTTAATATGGACTTTAATGTTTGATACTAACATGTTTTGTATTTGTTATCTTGTTCACTCTTTAATACTTTGCTTGTTAAATGACTAATCTTGATTTATATGTTGTATAATACTTGGGACAACAAATGCTTGGCACTTTCATAGTTCATATTGTATGGTATAACTGACACCTGAGCTATGAAAAAAACTTGATTTGTTGTTAATATAAGTTATAATCATGAATGTTTGACGAGATTTACAAGTATTAGCATTAATCGAATAAAATGATTAATGTAATCATGTTAACAATCTATAATTAGATTGGAACCTCCTTTGTATGTGGTTTTCAATTGAATAATAAAAGTTTATGCTATACTTGTTTGACATACCATTAATGGATCCTTTAACCTTGATATTTGTTATTATCATTGTTTAATCCTTACATTAATATTCCATCTCGAAGTTCTCATCGTCTTTTTTTTTCTTTATTACTACTTCTACTACTAATGTTATTATTGCTACTTTATTATTGTTGTTGTTATTACTATTGTTATTCTTTATAATTTGTACAATTAACCTCCCTATGGTTCGACCCTGATCTTGCAGAGTTATTTATCACTTCGACACTTCTGCACTTGGGAGAAGATATCAATTTTGTAGTCATGTCACTTACTTCATTTTAGATCCTTTTAAACTTTATGAAAGGTTGCAAAAATTTACGTGAAAAGTAGAATAAAGGTTTAGTTGTTCAGGCAATTTCAACAACCCCCACCTTTTTTGTGATCTCAAAAGGTTCATTATATCCCAACACCAACCCTCGATACTTCATCTTCCCTTTAATTTTCTTTTAGATGTGTGGAGTTAACTTCAGCAACACCTTGTTTCCCTTACTAAATTTCAACAATCTTCATTTTTGGTTAGTGTATTTCAACATCCTTTTTTTTTTAACCTTACACAAGCTATTTGAGGCTTTATTAAATAACTCTTGCCGCTCCATCACAAATATATACACTGCTAAATTTTTCCATCAGATTTATACACTATAATCTCGATAGCAGTTCGGGGTTTTGCCCCCAAAACCAATTCAAATGAACTTGCTTTTATTACTGAGGATTTTTTAAGATCATAGCAAAATTGCGTATTATCCAGCAACTCTAACTAGTTTCATTATATCATTATCTTCTAACAAAGCATTTATCTTTTCAGTATACCCATCAATTTATGGATGGTTGGTAGTACTTCATCCTTATCCCCATCATGTTGAACAACACTTTCCAGAATTTGCTCGTGAATTGCACATCAAGATCACTTATAATGTCAAAAGGTACTCCAAAATACTTCACAATGTTATGGTAGAATAACTCAGCGGTCACTTCAGCTATACACACCGTTGGGGTAGCCATAAACATTACATGATAAATCTGTTTATGACAATCATGACAATGTTCGTGCCATCCACCTCTGAAAACCCAATAATAAAGTCTATCAAAATTGATAACTAAAGCTTATCTGGAATCGACAACAGCTATAACAAGCCTGCCTCTCACTACCATAAGGTCTTGTCTTGTTGGCATATTAGACAAGTTTTAACATAAAGTTTTATATTATCATCCATCTTTAACCAATATTAAGTTTGTGATAAAAGAGCAATGATCCTTTCTATACCTAGATGTCTAACCCACTGCGGGTCATGAGTCTCTGTCATTAAATATTTCCACAGCTTTCTTTTCGACATAAATATTTGACCCCTCTTTGTATAGATTAGGTATTGTTTTAGCCAATAACTTTGTATTGTCCCTTCTCGTATAAAAACAATCAGCTTCTTGTACGATGTATCTTTCCTAGTAACTTGACAAAATTGACCCAGCATATCTAACACCACTTGAATAATAGTAAGGATAATAACAATTATGATATATCTGCTAAATACATCCACAACTTGATTATGCCTCTTTGATTTATGCTCCTATATAAAGTCATATTTGGCCAAGAATTCTTGCCACTGAGTATGTTGCTACAAAAATTTCTTTTATGTCTTAAAGAAGGTGTTACAATGTTGTCATTCTTAACAATGAATTTTAGCCCTAACAGATATACTTTTTATGTGCCAAAACAGTGCACCATTATAGTCATTTCCTTCTTGTAAGTTGAGTATTTATGTCCAGCGTCATTTAACTTGCAACTTTTGAAAGCAATTTGATATCCTTTTTTTACACGTACTCTCCTAATGTCCCTATCTAAAGCATCAATATATATTTCAAATGGCTTCTTAAAATCAGCTAGCTCGTTAATGTTACATCTGTCTTTAACTTCTCAAAAGTTTGTTGGCAATCAACAAACCATTCTTATATCTGATTCTTCTTTAGAAGATCTAAGAGAAGAATTGTTTTCTTGCTATAGTCCTCAATGAATTATCTGTAGTAGTTTACAAGCCCTAAAAATAATTTTAACTATGGGACTATCTGTGGACTTAACCATTCAATGATGACTTGAATCTTCTATGGATCAATCTTTATTTGTCCCTCCCTAATTAAGTGACCTAAGAACATATCTCAGTTTTTGCAAACTCATATTTTTCTCTATATATATATAATTCATATTTTTTTGATCTACTTAAAACTTTAAAAAGATGAATTACAAGATCTTTTATGTCTCTACTATATATTACAATGTCATCTAAGTAGACTATAATAAAGTTGTCCTAAAAATCATATAAAACATTATTCATTAGATTATAAAATATGGATGGAGCATTTGTTAAACTAAATAGCATAACTAGAAACTCGTATGAACCCTATCTCATCACACAAGTAGTCTTTTGCTCATCATCCTCAGCAACCCCAACTTGCTAGTATCCTAATCACAAATCAATTTTTGTAAAGACAGAGGCTCCATATAATATGTCCATCAAATCTTGAATAAAAAAAAACTAGATGTTTATTTTTTATAGTTACCTTATTAAGTGCTCGGTAACCCACACACATTCAAAGGCTCTTATCTGCCTTCTTTTGAAATAAAACTAGAGCACCATATAGAGTCTTGGAAAGATGGATAAACCTCATGTCAGCTAGTTCTTCCAGTTGCTTCCTTAATTCAGCCAATTCCACTAGTGACATTCAATAAGGGGCTTAAGATGGTGACTTTGTTCCCGGTACCAACTTAATCTGATGGTTTATGGCCTCCATAGGTAGGAGTTTCTTCAGTAGTTGAGGTGGCATCAGATTCTCAAATAGCTTTAGAAAACTAGCAATTTTATAAGACACCTCCTCATAGTACTCTACTTTCTCGTCCACTATTGTTACAAGAAACACTTCGCCACCTTTCTTAATACTTTCTCAATAATAATGGTCGAGATTAATTTTTTTCCACCCCCAATGAAATTCATCATTGCAACATTACAACATGAGACAAAACATGGGTATCCCTCACTTATAATCATGACTTTATTGAGATACGACATCAAAACAATCTTGGCTTTTCTCAATAAATCAAGACCAAGAATAATATCATAGTCATTAAGATTTACAACCAATATGTTCTACTTATCTCTCCACTAATCTAGTGTTATTGGAACATCATAAAGCATTCCTATAATTCTCTATGCCTTTGAGTTTATTACCTTCATTAATGTATGGCTATCACTCAGCCGCAAGCCAAGTTCTTTCACCAATCGATCAGCTACAAACATGTGAGTTACACCTGAATCTAGCAAAGCACCGATGTCTTTGCCATGTATCCCAATTCTCATATATATCAGACTGTCTGCAAACTTTAATTTTCCTTTTCGCAACACATCAGTCATTGCTAAGTCTTAATCAACAAGGCTGGTTTGACAACCGCATTCCTTGATTTAGCTACCAAGAAATTTAACACATATATAGGATTGACGTACGTAACTACCCCCTTATCCCAATCATTATCTCTAACCCAAATAACATTTAACTTTTTTCTCTTCAAACATTTCCTTATAAAATAAAAACTGTCACAAATGAAGCTAGTAAAGTTTGATTTGGTACCTTTACCTTGTGCACCTATTAACATAGCTTTGCCCTTATCCATAACAGCCTTCAATACACCCCCATCAAACTGCTTCTTCTTCTTCCTTTTCTTTTCCTTTTTATCTTTTTCCCTAAACTTGAAAGAGGTTGATGTATAACCCTCTCTAGTAGTTGATTTAAAATCAAGTAAACATTTCTAAACAATAATAACATAGGATAGATTTTTTATATTCCATCATCTTAGTTCCATTTGCGCCTAAGGTTTAAATCCAAACATGAAGTTGAATAACCTATCCTCCTTAGATATATTTTCAATGCTGAGAATCAAAGAACTAAAATATTTAACATACTCATGAACCAACCTTTCATATTTAAGCCCTTTTCAATTCCTTTAGCGTAATTTTAGTATGTTGTTTAGAAGGAGTTACTCTTTCAGCTCCTATTTAAGACGATCTGACGTCTCAATCTTTGGATGTCCAGCACTTGAGTCCTTTTTGGTTCTCGTACTCCACCAAAGCTTAGCATTACCCGTGAAATACATCATGGTGAGATCAACTGGTTTAGCCATGCTAATCTTTGCAACATAAAAGTGTTGCTCTATGTCCTATAAAAAAATCTCAAGTTCCTTGAAACTTCTTACCCTACTAAAAGACTTTGGTTCAGAAAATTTAAGCTTATATGTCTTTACCCTGATTGGAGTGTTTGTTATTGCCTATTTAAGAATGGCTATAGTCTTTTTAACAACTTCTAATTACTCACTTTATTTTTTCGTAAGAGAAATGTACAAACGTTTAGCCCTTTCAGCGCTTTTCATAGCTTCCTTTAAATAATCAATGATAAAGTGTTACTCGTCTTTTTCCTCATACCTTATCAAAGTTTAAAGATGCATCAATCATTTCTGGATAGCTTTCATAACTTTGGGTTGCATGATCATAAAATCAACCACACATGGATACCAATTATCATAGGGTTAAATTTTTCACCTTAAAATTTAGCCCTATGTGGCAATCTAGTCCTAATTGGACCAAAACTTGCCTTTTTTTTTACTTGTATTCACATACAACTATGTATTTTGCTTACCCAAAAGGGTTCCCATAATTTCCTTGTCGTAAGAAAATAATATACACAAGCAAATGAACTTAAAGCACAGTGAGAATACAAGAAAATCTCTCAAATTTTATGAATCTCATCAACAAAGAATTATATAATATAAGTGTGCGTGCTATACATAATCATTGCATGTTACACAACTAAGGTTTTGCAGCTTATTTATAGAAAAAAATATAAGTTGTAAGGCACAATTATGATCCATATTTTTTAAGACAGAATGCATTTTCTCCTTGATATTCTCCATGAACTTCGTGGCCTATTTTCTAGCAAATAGTGGACAGTTCCTCCTCCATGATCTCATGATCTTAATAATATGTAGAGCAACCCAGTTATGCCATCATGTTCTTATGATCTTGATGTCCATAAATTAGACCATTAACCCATAATTTGCACGTCCAACTAACACTCTCAACCATTAGTTTCTGTTTTGTCAGATGCATTTGTTTTAAAGGTCCATAATCCAAGCCCCATGTCTATGCTAAAGAAAGAGCTTAATGACTTGCGCAAATCGTTACATGCTGCTTGCCAAATTCATCATTGCCCATACAAGGTTATTGTTGTCCATCACTATCAAACTCTAAGTAGTTTCACTTGTATTTTAACTTTTTTAGGTTGATTTTATCATAGTTATAGAACCAAGGATTTTTACCTTCTAGGTTCGAATTACTTAGTATCAAAGCGAAGCCTTAAAATAAGATTTTATATATTTATTTATTTTAATTTATTACATTGTTTTTTTTTGAATTATTGAATTATGGAAACTAATGTGTGTATGTGTGTGTATGTGTATTCTATCAAGTTTGCATGCTATCAAATCAATATATTTAAAAAAAAATCACAAGTTTTTGTTATTGCCGCAAAATCAAAACTTTTAATTCTTGAATTCGGTACTGGAGAAAAATCACAACTTCAATTTACTAAATCGATTGTTTTTATTGGGTGTTTTTTATTGAAAACTTGATTTTGGGTTCATATTAGTTTTTATTTCATTTGTGTGTAATGTTTTTGTTTTCAATTTTAATTGTTTAAGTCTACTCTTAGTTTTCAGGTTTTGTTAAGACATTTTTGCGTTTTATTTTCATTTTCACATTCATTTTTAATTTTTATTTCATATTCATTTCTTAATTCACTTTCTTTTTTGTTTTCTTCATTCTTAACTATCTTGTTCTTAAATTCTAATTGTTGGAAGTTAGTAAACTTAAATTTTATATTGTTGTGTTTAGTTTCCCTAATGACTTGAAGAGGAAAACATAAAAGGTTTAAGGTGAAAGGTGGGACTATTATCATGAAAACAAAAATATAGGTGAAACATAAAGGGAGTGACTTATTATTGAGTGTAAACACATAAAGAAGTGTGTCAGGTATTTTTATTACTACATAAAATCTTGAATTTGACAATGTATTTCAAAGAATATGAATCACTTAAGAAGAAGAATGAGAACATGTTCTTTCTATTATAAGCAATGTAATAACAATTTAAGAGGATGAATGTAATGTTTGGTAAGGTGCAAAACCAAATGAAAAGACATGAGGCCATGATTACAAGGGTTCCTAATGTCATAAGACTAGAAATAAGTGCTACTACACTTGTGGATAAGTTAGTTGATCAGAATGAAAATGAAGAAGTCAAAGACTTTAATTATACATCATTCATCTAAAGTGAAAGATTTTGGCAACATAAAAATCATAATGATAAAGGATTTTGACAATTTGGGTTTTAGCCGTAGATGAGTAGGAAGAGATATAGGTTACATGATGTCTTGGATAAAAATTCAGAATGTATTAAGATGCAAATTCTAAAATTTTAGGAGAGGAATGATCCTGAAGCATATTTAGAATAAGAGAAGAAAGCGAAGATGTGTGCAGCATCACGATGATGCTTCCAGTCTTATAGGTTTGAAGTAATCAAGAAAATGGGGTAGATAAGGAATTCTTGTCACTAGAAACCCTAAAGTAAACTACATTATTTAATTATCTGATAAAAAACTAAGGTTTTGTTGTGTTTTCTAATTGTTAGTCAGTATAAGGTTTAAGAAAAGTCTTTCTCCGTAAAAAGACTCTTATTTTACCGGGTAAAAGTCTATTTGTTCTAATGTTTATATAAAAAAAACTACCTTTTTAATATTAGAAATACGTTTTACATATAAATTCATAATCCCAGATACTATGAGAAAAAAAAATAATTTTTGGGTGTTTTTTGAAATATGGATCTAATTCTCATGGCTTTAATAAACATGTTATTGAAGACAAAATGCATGCTAAAATATATTTTTATTTTTTATTTTCTATATAAAAATACAATATTTTTTTTAATCATTAAGAAACTTGGTCGTATGCATGAATACAAGATATTTTTTGTTTTATAATTTTTTGGAATGTTTCAACGAAAACCAGGTATTTTAATATAAGAATTGTATCTTTACAGTCTAAAATTACAAACCAATATTAAAAAAAATTGATAAAAACAATATACTAGG
Organism: Populus ilicifolia; assembly: GCA_015708895.1. Lineage (NCBI taxonomy): Eukaryota > Viridiplantae > Streptophyta > Magnoliopsida > Malpighiales > Salicaceae > Populus > Populus ilicifolia. The sequence continues at coordinate 114,026 of SRLM01001881.1, read as the reverse complement.
AAATCATAAAAACATTTAAAAGGACTTTTTCATAAATTTTTGGATTAGGCCAGTCTTGGCCTAACAATTTTGGTTTGGGTTGGCATTACCTGGCTTACTGAATAATAAAGCTATATTATTGACGCATAATAGTGGAGGATAAGGCTGCAGAAGAAGAAAAGGAGGAGGAAGAGAAACGGGCTTATAATGAGGTGTTATTTTTTATAATGGCGATGTTATGACAGCAAATGGTAGTTCTAGGCGACAATTTCTCCTTTTTACTCCTGTTTTTGTGTTGTCTTTTCTTTTAGTTTTTGTTCCCCCACTTCTCAATTTATTCTTTTGTTTCTAACAATGGTGATGGTGTCATTAATGGTGGCTCAAGGCAGTTTTTCTATTGGTAATGGAGGTAATTAAGCTGGTGATGAAGGTTTTGGCGCCTAAAGGTCGCGGTGGAGAAAAGGAATGAGAGGAGAAAGGTTCAACTAGCAATAAAAACAAGGGATGCTAGTTTTTTTTTTTTTATCAATTTTAGACCCAATTCTCCCTACCTTTAGACCATGAAAATTAAATCTATTTATAGACGATGGAATAGGGACACTTTGTCTCTTCTAAATAACAATGTTGAAATGTTAGTTTTGACTTGAAAATCAAATCTCAACCCTTGGTTCGACCTGAGAGCATCGCAATCATTGGTTCAATATAATAATGGTAAACTATTAGTTTTGTACAGCAAAATGACTGGTCGAGTTAGCCACTTTAAGGTAGTGCCACTACTTCTAAAGTTTAGATCAACTCGAACAATTTACACTAACGTGTAGTTAGGTGTCATGTGATCATTTATGTGTAAGTTTCATTCAATTTGGTGAAGAAACAAGGCATCAAATGCCTTGAAAAGAGGTCCCTTAAGCAGCATCTTTAAAGAAAAAGATGAACAGTCATCTTCCAATAGATATCGTTTTGGCCAATTATGTCTTTGTCCTTTGATTTATGATTTATTTCAAATCACACCTCCAATTGGCTTTAGACTTTTAATTTTATTCAATTTTACCCCCTAACAAACTTCAATTCAAGCTCTATATTTTAGCGCCTTTTTCACTTTGGTTCTTGGTTTTAAATTTATGCGATTTGACCCTTAATTGATCAATAAAATTTTAATTTCTTCAATTTAAATCATGATTCGATCAATTTTGATCCTTCTATTTACATGCCTTTTCCAGTTTATTCTTGGTTTTGAATTTTTTTCAATCAAGTTTCTAATTGGCTATCAAACTTCAAAATTTTTGTAACTAAGCCCCTGATATGACTAAATGAACTCTTAAAAATTATAATTTGACCTTTGAACTTTAATTTCTTCCATTTAAAACCTAAAATCATTTAAAAATCAATTTCTTTAGTAATAAAACCCTTTATAAATTCAATTCAACCTCCAATAAAATTTAGTTGAGTCTATAAATATTTTTTTAACCTTTTCTTTCTCAAATTGATTTTTTTTCATCAATATGGCTCTTTATCAATCAAAAATACATTATTAAATTTCAATCTTTGTATTTTTTTTAGCCTCTTTAACTAATTTTTGGCTACTTTTTAGGTGCTCTAGCCTCCTCTTTTTATTGCTATTGTTATTTTTAGATTTCTTTTAAATATATCTTTGTTTTCATAAAAGATAATTTTAGAGAATAACCTAAAAATAGGATATAACAATAATTATTTAGAAGAGAAAAATATAAAAAATTTTGTAGTTGAATATAGTAATTATGTTATAATTTGGTAGGATTAAGTTATTTTGAGTAGGAAAAGAAATTATGAATGGCCTAATGACACATGGGATAAAATGAAGACAATCATGGAAAAGATATTTATGTTAGAACATAATTATTTGGATTTATATCAAAAGTTACAAAGCTTAACTCAGGTTTCTAAAAGTGTAAAGGATTATGATAAGAATATGAAAGTAACTATGATTCTGTAAAATGTAAAGAAGGATCAAAAAGCTACCATGACTAAGTTTATGAATGGTTTAAATAATAAGATAATAAATATGATGAAGTTAGAAGATATGATACATATGACTATAAAGATGGAATGATTACTTAAGAGGAATGATAATATATGGCAAGTTTAGAATCTTAGTTCCTTTTTTACATGGAGACTGAATTATAGGGAAGAGACGTCTTTTAAAACAAGCTAAATATATAAGCTAAAACTAACCCACCTAAAAGAAAAAAAGAAGTCTTCATTGATATTAAAGGTAAATTTTATACTTAAACAACTCATAATCATGATAATAAATATTTTTTTATATATATGACAATATGTCATAGAATGTCTTAAGATCTAAAGAAGATAATTATGATTTTACATGATCATAGAGAGATTATATCCAAATGTGATAGCAATAATGAGGAAATACCACCACTTGAGGATGCTAGAGCTGGAGATGCAAAATATTTGGTTAACAATCACTTATGATTAGACAAATATTAAATGTTCAAATTAAAAGGATGAAATTAATTTATTTAGGTTTTCTGATACAATTTTTTACTTTCTAATTTTCAATTATCCCCTGATTGTTTTTTTTCACTTATGATGAGCCCAATTTGAGATTATTTAGGCTAAAAGTTTTTAAGGATACATGATAATTTATTTAATTAGTTTAGTTTTAAGTATTTGTTATTTATTTTAGAAGGCTTAAGTTTTTTTAAAAAAAAATTAAATTTTGATTTCATCTCATTAATTTGTTAGAGTTGGTTTTTTTTGTAAACTATAAATAACTTGTTTGAAGAGTTAAACAAAAAAAGACTTGGATTATTTTCTTAATAATATTTTTTATGTGACAAATTAGCTTATATTATTGGTTCTTCATTGAACATCTCAATACTTATCAAATATTAACTATTTTTGTGACATTTATATTTATACTTATAGTTCTTGATTATCTATAATCAATAAGTTGGGGTCATTCATTCAATAACTTAAGTACTTTGATTCAAAGTAATCATTACGTTGAGTTTTTATCTTCAATTTGATTTTATCTTTCTTAGATAGTTTTTATTTTGTTTATGAGTTAAAGAATTCTTACCCTTCAGGTTTACATCATAAGATATAAAAGTGTAATTTCTCAAAGCACATTAGAAAAGTAAAAGACATGATTAAACTATCATATACTTTTTTTAATTACTCAAATAAAATATAAAATTTTACACACTTGAATATATAAAAACACAGTATAATAATTTTACACACTTGATATTTTTTTTTTTAGCTTGAACTTCTTTATTTCTTTATTTTCCTCTCTATTTATAGGTAAGGATGAAGCTTCCTACTTTGATCTTGACCATTGATTTTTTTATATCATTCTTAATCATCCATAATAATTGTATCCTTTGGTAAAGTATGCTTAAGTTGGCATTATTACACTAGTTTTTCAATGAATTTAAAGGGTTAAAGCACATGTTTCTTGGTTGAACATAAAGTATATATAGGGAGAAAGAGATGACTTGTTTCTTAGCTTTTTTCAATGGCATAAAGAGAGAGAAATGAATGCTCAAAGTTAGTCCAAAAACCTAAAGAAAAGTTGCAAATTGTGCTAGAGAAGAAAATGTACTCTTTTTTTTTACCATACATCTAAACAATATATTTTTGATTCGTTGGCTTTATTTTTAAAATGTTGTCATTTTGATTAAAAGTGAAGGTTTTTTTTTCAACGTAGCTCTCCAAGTTTTCTGCCTTTTTCATTTAGATCCTTGACTTTTTTTTTTATTTTTATTTTCATCTAATTTTGATATTTTCTTAATAATTCTTTCAATTTAGTACTTAATTAATTAAAAAAATCCCTTAATATTAGCACATTTTTCAATTCAGTTACTAGCTTTCTAATTTTTAATTTTTAGCTACTTTCAACTCTTTTCTTTTAATTTTGTTTTTCAATTTCACCCATGATTGCATTAAAAATAGCCTTTTAATTTTGACACCTTTTTTATTTCAGTTATTAACTTTTTAAATTTTAATTTCTAGTAAATGTCACTCATTTTCTCTTAATTTCATCCTGTTATTGGATATTTCTTGTCCTTAACCTTCATGTCTATTTCAATTTGATACTTAGCTTTATAATTTTTTATTTTTAGCTGATTTTAGCCTTTTGTCTTAATTTCTTCACAATTTTATCCCTAATGACATTTTATTGTCCTTTAACTTCTCTATTTCTTTTAATTTGTTCCTTGGCTTTCTAATCATTATTTTTTCACAAATTTCAATCATTTTTTTATTTGTTTTATTAATTTCACCCCTAATTACATTAAAATGCCCATAAGCTTTTATATGTTTTCTGATACAATTTTTTACTTTCTAATTTTCAATTATCTTTTTTATTTCAACCATTTTCTCAATCTTTCTTCACAATTAACCCCCTGATTGTTTTTTTTCTCAACTATTTTTTTTTACCTTTTTTTTCTTTTTTTATTTTTCAACTGTATATTTTATAAGTAACATTGTCTAAAAAATTTTGACTAAGAAACTATTTTTTCTTTGATATTTTTTTGTTTTTTAGGAGGTAAGAATTGAATTATAACAATAAACACTAGTTGTTATCTCAAAACATACAAAGATAATCTGGTTGAAATCTTATTTGAATAAAGACAAATTTAGGAGAGTAAAATTATAAGTAATGTTGTTTTCATAAGCTTAAAAAAAAAAAAGAGAAGTCATGGGGAACTCTTCTCCAATATCATTAAACTCGATCTAATAAGTCAACTTTAAAATCTCCTAACTTGATTTTTTACATAACTTGAGTAAGATTATAAGTCGTGTTGTTTTTATGAGTTAAAAAAAATAAAATAATAAGTCATAGGGAACTCTTTTTTAGTATCATTAAACTCAACCTAGTAAGTTAACCCTGAAATCTCTTGACATGATTTTTTATATAGTAAACTTTGAATCATATCTGATCAACTCAAGTTTAATATAGTAATCATGAATTAGGTATTGGGCATGATAATAACACATTAACTAGGTCTGTCAGTTATTATTTTTCTTTTCCTCACCTTTTTTCTCTTCTTGATTTGCCCTACATTAGGTATGGGTTGAATGGAATTCAATCCTAAATTGAACAGTTATTACAATATTAAAGACCAAATTAAAAAAAAAAACTTAAACTATAATGAGAATTCAGGGCTCATTTTAATGGTTTTTATACGATCATCAACCAAATTTAATTAAGTGTAGAAAAATAACGGGTGTATGAAAAACAAGCATCAACATATAAGAAGTCCTGCTATGTTATTGTAGCGCGTGCAACATCATCTCATCTCTAAAATTATTCTTTTTTGATATCTCTACATGGGTCTCAATAGTCTTTTCATCAGAGAAATTGCGTGTCAATGTTTTTTATATATAACGGTACTAGCAACCAATTTTCCTCCTCTTCTTTTTCATCTCTCGTCTCATGAATTCTACAAAATTTTTTTGTTTATTTTCATCCTTTAGGATTGATGTTTTTCTAATTATCAATTATAGTTTTTTGAGTTCTAATCTTAAAAAAAAAAAAAAGTTTGAATAATGTTGCGAAAAATCAAGTTGGAGTCAAATGACAGATTTAAAAATCTAACATCGAGTTCAAATAATATTCCATCATCTAGCTTCCCAGTACATTGTACAGGAAAAGGCATGTTGAAGATCAATAGTGGGCCTAAGTGCAATCTCTAGTCTGCAATCGAGTTTCAAATGCCCTGTGGACTTTGATGGGCTGGCTGCCCAAGCAGGAGATCAAAGCATACCGAAGCCTTTTACTTTTTCACAGAGCACGGGCCTTCAAAATCAACCCAGTTGTTTTGACGCCAACCAGCAAATTTTTCTTGCATAAATTAGCATGCAGATTCTTTTTTGCCTTCACAATTTCAATCTTCTAATTCTAGCCAGAGTCTACGGAGAGGGAGCTCCACCCTAGTTAAAAAAAATGCTGAAACCTATTGAAAAACACGGATGATCCACACTAAAAAAAATATTTTTCACTTGAATAATATATTGATATTTTTGTTCTTTCATAAAAAAAACTTAATATTGGTTTTTAAAAGCATTTAAGTCTTTTTGAATGATCTATTTTCTATTATAAAATTAATTGGAAATAAATAAATATTTTTTTCATTATAAATGTAAAATCAAAATAACATTAGAAACAAAAAAAAAAGTAAAACCTAGCGACACAGAACATTTTTTATATTTTTATAATGTTTTTTTATTATAATATTAGCCTAATGGGAATTTGATATTTTAACAATATAAAAAATAATAAATAATTAAAATGCAAAGCAAAACAATGAAAATAACTTTAAAAGCACAAAAAAACTTAGTCAATGAGCTTTTTTGTCTTTTTATAATTTTTTTTTGTTGTAATTATAAAGTCAACTCGAAGATAATTTGATATTTAACTAAAAAAACAAAAGAAAAAAAATATGTGGTGCACTCGGAGATACCAACACATTTAAGACAACTTGTGTAGCACTTCTTAACTTTCACAAATATATTTTTGTCATGTTGTTGGAAGCATCGTTATGTTCTCTTCCACGTGGAGTAGTGCATATTGAAGTTGATGGTTTTATTTGTTATAGGTTGGTTTTTTTTTTCTTCTCTTGCTTATCTAAAAAATTATAGCATGGTCTTTTTTAATTTTAATTGTTATTCTTTTAATTATTTTTTAAAATCTTTTTGTACAATTGAATTTTTTTTCAACTTTATCCTTCAATATTTAATTGATTGAGGATTGAAATTTGTGATTTTTTCAAATATAATATTTCAAGTCTAATGATTCAGGTGATGAATTTGAAAAGTTAACATAGTTTTTTTAAGGCTTTATAATTCTTTTTATTTATTTTATTGAGTTATTACAATATCATGATTTAGATTATAAATTTAACAAAATATTATTTGTTGGCTCAATCTTAATTATTAAGATTACATAATTCTCATATTAACTTGGATCAACCAAATTTTTTTATATATATATTTTTTAGCTTTGAATTAATATAAATTATTTATCTTATTTTGAAAAATATATATTTTCCTCGAGTTATGTGTAACACTTCTATTACTATTTTTTATTTTTTATCTAATTAAAATAAACTCAATTTATTCAATCTAGTGGGATATATAACCCGAATAACATATATATTTTTTCTTTTTAGAAAACACTTGCAACAAGTAAATATTATTTTTTAAGTAATAAAAAAATTAGTAATCTAGCACAGCAAAACGCAAGCACAAAGGCCAGTCATTACTAATTCCTAGGACTAGTTATTCTTTTTAATTTTTTTCTACTACAAGAAACACAAAATGTAAGCTTAAAGAAGCCTCAACCCCTTAAGATGAAACCCATTGTTATATTCACGCATAGCAAAGAAATGATGGTTAGATGGAAAGACATGAAAATTTCAGGTTAGATTTTTGTTGTGTGAAAAGAGTTTTTCTAAATTGATACAATTAATCTGAACGGGAGGACGGACTGTTACCAAATTCGTGAATGGAATTGTGGTTGCGAAATCACCCACATCAATCACATTCCATGAACTGTACTCATCTAGATTTTGTTTTCTTGGTCGATTGATTATTTACAAAAAAAAAAAAATTGAAGAGTCAAAAGGCACAGTCAACATCACCCTGAATCCTAGGCTGAGTTCCATCAAGGTACGTCGACACGCCATGTCCCAATAGTAATTTTCATGCTCTCTCTCTCATCTTTCGGATCACCACATGACCTTGTTCTTATCTTCCTCACATTACCCAATCTTTTGGCCTCTCGACCTCTCTACAGGAAAGCCAGGAGACAAGACGAACCCAATTATTATTTTTTTCTAGCTCTTTTGTCTTTTGCTGATCTTTTGTTTCTGGATGGTGCATGGGTCTTTTTTTGTCTCTCTTGTTACATGGGGTCTTCTCTCCTTAAGACAAAAACAGTTTTAGTTCTTTCCTCACATCGTTTCTTTTAACACAACAAAAATCTAAGTCCTTTCGCTCCCATTTTGGATTCTCTTTCCTTCGTCCAAGACATAACTAATTCTTACTTGTAGTCTTTCTTTTAGCGTTTGTGTTTTGTGTTCACTCTTTATATATTTTTGGTTGATCATGTCTTTGGCTACTGGATCTGCATCGAGTTCGAGAAACATGGGGTTTGACGACAATAACAAGACTATAGGAGGAGAAGATAGTGGGGTTATGAAAACAAATGATGAGAATCATGATGGAGGAAAGAGGACAGAAAGGCAGATGAGTGAGAGTGAGATTTCTTTGTATGCAACTGATCACGAGGAGGAAGATGATGAGAGTAACAAAATTCAGCTAGGTCCACAGTACACCCTCAAAGAACAACTTGAAAAAGACAAGGTTTTTTTTTTTTCTTTCATTCATTTTCTTTGCTGCCATTGCATTTTAAATTATGGAAATGCATTTGCTAATCCGTTTTTCATGTGTTGGCGTGTGGGTTTTGGAAGTTCAGGATGATGAGAGCTTGAGGAAATGGAAGGAGCAGCTTCTTGGGAGTGTGGATTTGAACACCATTGGAGGTACTCGCTAGCTGTCACGTATACTTTCTTTTTCCCTATCTAAATTTTGTGAGTTTGTTGGATTCTGGGTTTCTTTTTTAAACTCTTCAAATAAATCTTGGTTTGAATTCTTTTACATTTTCAAAATTGATGTTAATTATGTGTTCATACAAAGAATCTTGAAGTAATTGATGTTAATTATGTGTTCATGCATAGAATATTGAAGTCCTTTCCTTGTGTACATGCAAAATTCTTGCACCATATATTTTGTTAACTAGTGGTGTAACAGAGAAAATTAATGATTAGGTATCTGCATGTATACACATGCAATATATAGCTTCTTTTCTAATCATCTGCCCATTGCTTTTAGTAAATCTTGTTTTTCTTTAACTAATTGCAGAAACACTTGAACCAGATGTGAAATTTCTTAGCCTGTCAATCCTCTCTCCTGGCAGACCTGACATTGTACTTTCTATTCCTGAGAACGGGAGGCCCAGAGGCTTATGGTTTACATTGAAAGAAGGCAGTCCCTATAACTTGAAATTCTCCTTCCAAGTCAGCAATAACATTGTATTAGGCCTGAAATACGCCAATACTGTCTGGAAAACAGGCCTCAAGGGTGAGCTATCGACATCCTAACTCACGCCAAAACTTGTGTTTCAAACACTTGAATGTTTCCCCTTTGTAATATAGTTTTATCAATTCAGTGGACAGCTCGAAAGAAATGCTGGGAACCTATAGTCCTCAGCCAGAGCCTTACACGCACATGAACGCACAAGAGACCACGCCCTCGGGCATTTTTGCTAGAGGATCATACTCAGCAAGGTCGAAGGTTAGTTCAATCCCCTCGTCTTTACTTTAAAGTTAAAAAATGTGCCAAAAGCTGTGAAAAAGTAATTCACTGCTACTAGTTTTATGAATGACATTCCCCTAATTATAAGCTTAATTCTGGACTTCATTGTGGAAATGTACTAAAGTTCATGGATTAAAAAGTACGCTAGCAAGTCTCTTCAAGCAAACACAAGTCATTTCTTGCTCGGATGCTTTCCACACTACCCTACCCTATCTTTGTATTGATATCTTATGTCTTGTTTATTTATTGGAAATTAGTGTTTATTTGTTTTTTAAAAAATAATTTTTATAGAAAATATTTTTTTGAAAAATAAATTATTTTATAGTATTTAGTAATATCATAAAAAATAAAATGTGAAACACTTTATAATGTTTGGCTATCCCATAAAAATGAGTTGTGAAAACACTTATTAATATTTTTATTATATCATATATCCATATATAATTTATTTTATAAAATGTAACTATACATATAATATAAATATTTTAAATATAATATTATAGATATATTTAAGTAAAATTTATTAATATTTTTATTTTTACAACCTTGTTAGATATTTTTTAAGTAAAATCTATTAATATGTTAATTTAATTAGTTGTATAATGAAAAATAAGCTAAAAATCTAATCTTTGAACATTTCAAATAAAATAAGTTAGAAAATATTACTTTTTAAGTTAACTTTTTTAAAATAGTAGTTTTTTTATCAAATACTTTTTGGTGTTTGGATAATATTAAAAATCAATTCTTTTTTATGATATCCTAATTTTATAATGAAGTCTATATGATTTAAAATACATGACTATTGCATAATATAACATGTTTTGTATTCAGATATATTTTCTAACAATATTATCTAAATTAAAGTATTATATACACTAATATATCAAATTAATATATTTTTATATTAATATATCCTAATAAATTATTTCATACATAAATAAATATATTAGTAACTTATTATTTTCTAATAATAATATGTTTTAGAGTATTTTCATTGCAGTCATCTGTTAATGAACGCCATCAACTAGATCCCTTGTTTTGCAAATTGCAACATGGTATCTACCCTTTGTCCTAATTTTTTTTTTCTTTGAACTTCCTCAGTTTCTTGATGATGATAAAAAGTGCTACTTGGAGATCAACTACACCTTCGACATTCGAAAAGAATGGGCTGCTACTTAAATGATCAGCAGCAATTTTCCAACAAGCAATCCACTCATCGACCTTAATTAATTAATTAATTAATTTTCTTGACCTTCATTAGCTTCAAGCCTTCTTCCCTCTTCAGCCAATGTTTAATTGTTGTGCACACTTCCATTAACTGCCTGTAATCATCTCTGTGGTCAGTTATCACAATAATATTTTGTTTAAGTTTTTTTAGAGAATATTTTAGTATTAAGGTATAAGTCTCGTCTTCAATTCTTTTTGCTGGTATTAACAATGCAGCTGGGACATGCTTTCATGTCTTTGTTTTTTTTAGATAAATTTTGAACTCTGATATGAGTATATTATTAAATGGATACTCATCTCCCTTTACTTTATTTATTTCTCTCTAACTAGGAGATTGTGTATAGATCTATTGCTAATGTATTTTGTTTATAAATTGATACGATCAAAAAATTAATATTTTCTTCTAAGTGCAGGAGTGTTAAAGTAATAAATAACTCAATAAAACCGGAGTCGAATCATAGACAAATTAATTGTATAAATTATAGTTAACAATAACAGTAACAATAATAGTAATAACAACAACAACAATAATAGTAATAGTAGTAAAAGAAGAAGAAGAAGAAGTTGATGAGAACTTTGAGATGAAAGATTAATTTAAGGATTAAATAATGATAACAACAAATGTTAAGGTTAAAGGATCTACTAATAGTATGTCAAATAAGTATAATATAAACTCTTATTATTCAATTGAAAACCACACACAAAAGAAGTTCCAATCAGATTATAAATTATTAACATGATTACATTAGTTATTTTATTCGATTGAAGCTAATACTTGTAAATGTTGTCATGCATTCATGATTATAACTTATATTAACAACAAATCAAGTTACTTGTAAGTGTTGGTTATACCATATAATATGGGCTATGAAAGTGTCAAGCATTTGTTATACTAAGTAATATACAATATAAATTTAGATTAGTCATTTAACAAGTAAAGTGTTAAAAAGTGAATAAGATAACAAATACTAAATATGTTAGTATCAAACATTAAAGTTCATGTTGAGTTTACACTATTTTTATTCTTACACCATTAGTGTAACCTTTTAACCTTGACATAATAAACTTAACTAAACATAATGAAAGAAAGAAAAAAAATATATATAAGATAAAAGTTAACTAAGTAAATAAAAGAAAATGAAAGACATAAACAAGATATTAATAAAAATAAAACTTGAGCATTATAAAAATACAAAGAGAGAAAGAAAAGGTATAATTTTGATCTAGAGACCAAAATGCCTAAATGCATGGCAAATGCCTCCTTTAATAGGCCAAAATTAAGAATTATTGATTCAATGACTAATTAATGAATGTGTGACCAACTATTAACTTAGTGACAATCCTTATCTTCTTTTGTCTGTCCAAAACATCATTGATAACATCAGAACTGAAACCACTTGAAAACATAAAAGTTATAGAAAATTATCTCAGCTTTTCAGAAAAAAAAATGGAGGTCATTTGGATATCTAGAACTCCAGCTATGGGCCAAACACTAAATAGTACTCTAATTGTAGGACAAATTTGGACTTCTTTATTGTTGCTACAATTTGGACTTAAAAATGACCTTTTTAAATCTTAGGTTTCATACAAAAGTTGTAAGCCTATGTATTACCTTTCCATCCATATAAAGTAAACCTAAATCTAAGATCTATAACTCCAGATATGACCCAATTACCAAATAGTATTCCGGTTTGGACTGCATCACCATCTCTTTTCTAAGTTTAGTCATCTCTTTATCTTTTCAATTTAAGTTCTTAAGCTCATCAATCAATCCTTTTATTTATGTGATAGGCCTGCATTTAAAATAAATATTTACCATAAATTAAAGGTACCTTATATTATTAGATACGTTATTATAAAACATGCTTTAGTTAAGAAGTTATTGATACTTCAAGTGTAAAATGATGATATAAAACCTTAATAAAAATACACTTTTAAGTACTAATCATAAATATATGACATTTCAACATGATTTAGTGAGATCTTTTTGCTTATCCTCATATTTTATTTTCTCTCTAGTTCATTCTTCTTTGTATCACTTTGTTTTATATTAAAAAATAAATTATATCACATTATCACCTTGATAAAATTATCAATGATGCAATCTTGACTTTAACATCAAAAGATCCATTAGAAGTGTCCATTACGTATATTTTATAGCCTAAAACAAAGTGCATCCAAAAGAAATTTAGAGAGCATAGTTAAGAGATTTAGGTTAAAAAGGTTTAAATATTTCAGTGTAAATCTTTATCTACTTTTCGAGTCATTTTTAAAGCTACAAAAGGAGTTTGAGTGCGATTCTAATTGGATTGAAAACTAGACATGTATTTTCAATGATACATGATAGGCCCACTAATTTATCTGAACATGATAAAATAATGTGTTTACAATTTGGTCTAGAATCTGCGAGCAAAGTACTAAAAAAAAAATTCTTTCCTTAAGATTTATGAATTTCATTTACTACAATGAGTTTCTAATGCTATTAGAAACTTATTTATAGTTTTTGGATTACTTATTTTACAAAGATTTCATATAAAACAAAAGCAAATAATTGGTCAAAAACAAATTTTTATTTTACAAGGCATTTGACTTTTCTTCAGCCAAAATTCTTCAACAATTATTTATCTTGGATATTTTTCACTACCATATATAATAAAAGGTGAAAATAATTTTTATTGTTATTTTATTATTTCTAAACCTTATTTTAATTAATTTGGACTCTGTTTAAATTGGATTCATATTTGACCCAATAGCATTAGGGGCTTTTTTTTAAGAGAACAAATATTTTTTATAAGGATAAAATAATAAGACTTGTTAATATTATCATTGTCAAATTTATTCAGCTTGTGTGAGAGAAATTCTTGTATTTTTTTTTATTCTCTAATAAACTAAATCAACATATTGAAGATTAACTGACTTTATGGCGTCTTCCTTACACTTTTCATTTGTAAATTAAAATTTGTAGGGTAGGGGTTCTTATTCCAATAAAAATGGTGTTTTAAAACAGGTTTTTATTGTATCACACTCATATTAAATTTATTTTGACTTTTAGAATTAATTGTTAATCTTATTATGAGTTGCATGATCATGTAATCATAAGGTTCGCATTAATTGATATCAAATCTATACACTAAAATTAGGTCATATCTTTCTAAAAATTTTGTTTTCTTCATGTTCTCCAAGTTTAGTTGTAATTTTTTAGTTTTTTTCCTCTCTTCGTGTTTTCAACTTTTTAGTACCAAAAAAAGTTTTTTTTTATTTTTTTATTATCCAAAAACATATCAATAACATAAAAAGCAGAAGAAAATAGAAGAAAAAAATAGATGCTATTCAAGCTAGTTTTAATTTTGTCGTGAGAACACAAACAATAAAGAAACTGAATCAAACCATCTTGAAATCACTTTAAAATTGAATGACTGGTTGTTTAGGGTGAAATCACATTATATATTAAATTTGGGCTCTTTTTTATATCATTTGATTAATGTTTCAATTCTAAGTTAAATTTTATCGTAGACTGATCATGCATAAATTTTCAATACCTAGGTATAAGAGAACTATAACAACCATATTGGTTAAACAATTTATCTTTAACATGAGCAAATGGGGTAAAAAAAATAATTTTAGTGTTTTAGGATTTTACATTGTGTTCACTGAAATTTCTAATAAAATTTCAATAGAGTCTCCTCTATTTCAGGAGATTTTAAGTTATCGATAATTTACCCTACATACTTTTTATATTTGCATCCCAACCATAACCATATCCGCAATTAGTCCAACTCAATTATTCAATTTATTTAGGAATATACTCGGGACAATTTATTTACTCAATTTCCCTATCATTTAACATGCATAAATTAATAATTAAAAGAAGCATCCAAGCATTGAAATTTTAAAATACAAACACAACACAATTTATTGTTCCAAACATAAAGTAGTAAATTATAATATTCCAAGCGCAAATAAATACATTTTAATAATCCAAACACAAAATAATACAAGGAGAATACTATTATATTTGGGATATATGATTACGCTATAATAAAATACATAAATAATTCTTAAGTTCCTAACTTGTAAAAAAAGGTTTAAAGAACCTAAATTCTACTCCTATTGAGAATGGAAAGGACTTGCAATTCATAATTTTCAAAATAAATAAAATAAGAATACAATTAATTGCAAAGAAGGAAATATACAACACATTTACCTATTTGAGCCATATGCAATTCTATACACAATAACTAGCTTTTTTAAGGATTAGGTAATTCATTTTCCATAATTATGTCCCCTTTTTATCTTTCTAGGAAGCGCCCATTATTTGTTTGATCATGTTTCTTTTTTTTCTCCCTCCTCTGTTTTTATAGGTATTTCAAGATTTAATCGAGGTCATCCACCCTGCCACTTCTTCCCAAATCAGGAAGGTTACTACTAACAGTAATGACCCTCATTAATGTTTTTAGTTGCCCATCCTAAGATTAACTAATTAAGTTTATGGGAATGCCAACACTAACATAACCATTGGTGTCATTAAATATTTTCAGGCCGAAATACTTCATCAATGTTCCATATTACCTTGGAAGGTATTTGGGTATACCGATGTCAAGGATTCTTGACATCGTTAACTTTCACCTTGGAAAGCTAATCAACTTCTATATTTTTGCTAATATTAAGATCACCCGCGGATATCATTAATTATTCTAAATTTAAATAGCTAATCAAGTTTCATATCCATCCTTCTCTGTATTGATCGTGTCAATGTTAGCCAACTTGGTTAACATCATTAGCCTCTCATATCTGTGATGAACTAATCAAATTCGAAGAACGATCATCCATAAAGTTCACCATTACTATCCATTTCCTTTAAAAAGACCTAGAATTTAAATCTAGCTTTTCATTTCTTTTTTCCCTTTTTTGTAATGTCTCATCAATAAGCACTAAATTTGTTGAATTTATAATTCAATAAATAGTTCAAATAATTATTAACTAAAAGAGATAAAGGTATTGAATCTTATCTATTGTAGATGCTCAACTTGCATTCCTTCTTTGTTGTTGCACTCCTCTTACAGTTCCTTCTGAAACCATAAATATTCATTATTATTCTATATTAATCCACATATCACAACATAATAGCAACAATGATGACAATATACATTTTTGAAGATCAAGACATAATGTTACACACTTTACTGAGGACGAGGAAAAAAAATCACCCTTAATATGGCTAAATTTGTCATTTTGTTGACTTTGTCGAATTTGTCAGCAAGGGTGACAACTTGAACTTCCCTAAGATTTTTATTCATATCTGGAGTTCTAGGACTCCAAAATAGGTGAGATTAGATTCATTGGAAAGCTAACACTTCTAAATACAATTTTTATAAAAGGACCCTCCCTACATTTTATCTTCTTCATGTACAAATTCCCTTAAAAATCAGAGCGATAAACCTGCCTTATTTTGTCAATAGATAAAGTATCTCTAATTTTATCTTCAATCCCTTCCTCCTCCTTTAATACACTCATGTATTCACCATAAACACAACAACCTGTTTAATTATAAACTCCCCAAGCTATTTATATTAATTTTATTTATTTATTTTTACTTTGACTAAACCTACCTAAAGGAACTAAGGATTCCTCCTTCTAGGTGATGTAATTTTTTTCTAGTTATCAATCACATTGTAACAACACATCTCAACTAATTAAACAAGAAAATCATAAGTTTTTTTCCTTTTTTTTCTTCCCCTCTAGTGGTCGGCTACCTTGAATCTTCTTTTTTTCTTTTTTTCTCATTGTACCAGCTACATTCAAGGCCATCCATACCATCTTAATAGGTTTAACTTTAATAAATTTTGCATTTCCTCTAAATTTTATGTTCGAGAACCCTAATTCTCAATTCAAGAAAGTTATGAAATTTTCAATCAAATTAAAATTAATTTCATGGAAATTAGAATTAGAACTCATTACTTGGATAAAATCTAAGCTTTACTTCTCAAAATTTGAAAACTCTTAGCCTTCTTCTCATTGCATTTAATTGCCACTCTTCCTTCTTCTTCTTCTTCTTTTTTTTTCACAATTCCCATATTTGTTTTCTTGCAATTTCTCTTGTATAATAATGTTCTTCTCTTTGATGCTTGTCTAAAATTTGAAATTTGTTAAACCTTGGTGTTTTTCTCTCATATTTTGATTGAAGAAAATATAAGAATCCCCTCTTTCTTTGATGTATTTCAGCCGACCTTGGAAAAGAGAATGAATGGCGTATTTATAGTCATATTTCTTCTAATTTCATTTTGGTCTCATCTTTTCCACTTTTCATAACTAAGCCACTCTTTTATGTTCTTTAAAACCAATAAATTTTCTCATCATCACACACATACATTATTTTTTTAGTATAAAAATCTAAATCTTTATAAATCCCCCCTTTTTTTATATAATTTGTTCTCAGGTTTTGCATAACAATCTATAAGTTGATATTTATTGTTTATTGGTTACAAGGGTACTATAATCAAACTTTATATTGTTCCAATATTATTTTATCTAGGATTCAATTCTAGTATTTAAAATTACGTAACAGGTTAGATTTGCATTAAGTTATAAAAACATGTTTACTATTATTTATTTTGACCTATTCAGTTTCTTTCTAGTATATTTGGGTATCTACGATTCAATTACGTTTTTTCATTAATTTTTACTTATGTTTTATTTTGAGTTTTCGTATCTTTTGTACTTTGTATTAATTCATTTTACTATTTACAAAATCTTTATCATTATTTTGTTTTACGTGGTTTTATTATCTTATTAATTCTTGATTCACTTTATATATAATTGGATTGTATTATGATATCCTTTGATTTTCAATTCCAAAAGAACCAAAAGGAAAAAGATGTAGTGAGAATAATTGAGTGAAACGTAATGAATTGTGTGAAACACGGAGTTGTGAGGTATATTTTTCTTGCTACTAATCAATTTTTGTAGATTAAAAGATATTGTCTGAAAATAATAAGTTCGTGACTCCAAAAAGAAATAACACCATTTATATATAGTTTTTCTCTTAACAACTTAAGTAGTTAATTAGGGTAACGAAAGATTTGAAAGATGTGATGGCTTTAATGAGACAACAAAGTAGTAGGTTGGGTGGACTGAGAATGGGGGCTAATTGGCAAGGAAACACTATTCAAATGGTTGTACAAAATGTTAAAATTGACTTTATTGATTTTATGGAGGAAAAAACAAATATAGATGATGAAATGTTACAATTGACTTTATTGATTTTATGGATGAAAAAACAAATGTAGATGATGATGACTATAACTTTATATCCATAGGAAATAGAGGGAGGAATCAAATTTGAAAAAATCTTACTTTTGGCCAAAGTGGAACATCCAGTCAAAAGGTGAATTCCCATGAATTCTTTTTGCTTTGAGAAGATCGAGGTAGATAATTAGGTCCAATTAAGATGAAAATATATGCTTTGGACTCAATGAATATTAAGGGTCTAGAATAATTCTCAATCCTAATGTCAATATTCATAACTCTAACATTAGTGAATACCGATAATACTCCTAATTTTGGTATTAGTTAATACAAATATTCATAATTTTAGTATCAGTGAATAAATAAGTAAAATTTAAATTGAAAACAAAACATATTTTTGTATTTTAGTTAATACGAATATTTATAATTTTACCATCAGTGAATAAATAAGTAAAATTTAAATTGAAAACAAAACATAGTTTTGTATTTTTGTAATGAGGGAGCTTTATTTAAAAAAAGATTTATTTTTTAGAGGAAAAATAGTTATATATTTTTTTTATATCGAATCCATATCTTGAAATATAAGTTTATAACCCGATATTAATTGAAAACAAATATACAAGGGACTCATAAATAAATTCAAAAGGATCCTTGAATTTTTTTGAAAAATTAGAAATTTTTAAGGGATAGTTTAACTAGATATTAAAATAAAAATGAGTTAAAAACTATATATATATATATATATATGTATATAAAAAGCATAAGGGTTTGTTTGGCCAAAGGATTGGGTTGGTTAGGTTGAGGCCTAAGCCCAACTTTGTTAGCCTCAACTTTGTTAGCCCAATCATATAAGTTGGGCTTGATCCAGCCTACTCAGCTTGATCCAACTTGATCTAGCCTACTCAGCTTGGTCACTAACCTAGCCTAGTGACCAAGCTTGCAACCATAAATATATATAAATTATAATTCATATATGTTTGCAGAAGAAAAGGGGGTAATTAAAATGAAAATGGGAGAAAAAAGCTTACTAGGCATAGGGGTGTTGTTGTTGGTGGCACTAAAGGTTGGTGTTGCTAAGAAAAATCTCTACTCATGGTATGGAATGTTAGGGTGACTAAGTCTTCTTAAAAAACAACCCTAGTTTGTTCATCTACCTATTGAATGAAAATACATAATCAATTAATCTGGTTTATATTTTTATCATTATTGTTATTTAATATTTTAAAAAAAATTAAATTATTTTTTATTTTTTATTTAAAAACTCCAAATTAGGTTATGACAAAGGTAGGGTCTTAGTTATATAAGGCATACACTACAAGTTCAAGTCAAGGAAGATGATATTGATCAATAAAGAAAGAATATCTTTGATATAAGTTGCCATGTATAAAACATGTAATTTGATTAGAGATCATGAAAGTTGTGCTAATGTAATTAGTATTACCTTTGTAAGTAAACTGAACTTGTGTATTATTAAGTATCATAAACTTTATAGCTTGTTTGCTCATGATGTAAGAGGTTAATGTGCCTAAGTCTTTTTAAAAAATAACCAAAGTTTGTCTATCTACCAGTTGAATGAAATTCCATGACTGATTAATTTGTCTTATAATTTTATCATTGTTGTTAGTTAATATTTTTTAAAATAAATTATTTTTTATTGTTTATTAGGAAACTCAAAATTAAATTATGACAAAAGTGAAGCCTTAGTTATAAGACATATACTTCAAGTTTAGGTCGAGGAAGATGATACAGAAAACAAAAAATATCTTTCATATGTATTGTCATGTACACAACAAGATGATAGATAGTGGAAATTATGTTAATATAACTAGTATTATCCTTATTAATAAACTAAAGTTGTGTATTATTAAGCATCATAAACCTTATAGATTGTAATAGACAAAATATAATTAATTTTAAATTAAAACACACAATTAAAAATAAATTTAAGATATGTCATTGCATGTTTTTATTAATATTAGCTATCATCATTACTTCGTTTTAATTTTATCAAAAATAAAAATAAAAATAAAAATTATCTTTCTTAACCCATATAAAAAACATAAAATAAAAAAAATAAAAATCACCACAAATAGAAAATTAATAACAAAAGGTCTCAAGAACCAAGAGATGCAAAAGAAAAAAATAGAAATTTTTTTAAAATAAGTATATATTTTGATTTCAGCTAATTAGCATAATCGATATTATTAATTAACTAAAAAAATTAATTTTTATTTTTATAAATTAGAGGGAAGGGTGTGTGGTGAGACACAAGACAAGATTTTGAAATTTATAAATAAGTTTTCTTCCTTTTGTTATGCTTTTAAAAGAAAAAATGTTTTCTTATTTATGTTTTGCTTTTAAAAAATATAAAATAAATATTGGCTAATGGATATAAAATAAGATATTGGTCAAACAGATATAAAACAAATAAAACAAATTTAGTCAATATAGGGGCGTTTATGGTCCGGTTTGGTCCAGTTTTAACATGAAAATTTAACCGTACCGGAAAATAGTATTCCTTGTTAATATAACCCGAACCGAACTAAGAACTGGTTTTGTTCGATTCGGGTTAGTTTTTTAGCCTTAGAAACCAAAACCAATTAAACAAGAGAAAGCTTGGCTGAATCACAATCATTGGACAAACTTGGCCGAATCACATTAAAAAAAAATCATTGTTGAAAACTTTGAATCAAAGTCCTTCGATTGAGATCTGAAAAATCTCCCTTAGCTAAATCACAATCAATAGATCTATCCAAGCAAGCACAACTACTTATTAACAAAGATTCCAATAGCATCCCGCAAACTATCGAGATCTCGTTAGCATAATTGCATGTTAATAAAACCAGAAATAAGGATTTTATCCAAGTTTTATGCCATAAAGTATAGCAAAGAGTAGGAAGACAACAATATAAGAGAAAATGAATTGCTTTAAGCCTTCCTTGTGCATAGAGGAGAGAGAAAGGAGGAGGGGTGGGGTGACTGGAAAGGGAGAAAGGGGAAGGGGAAGGGGGGAGAGAGAGAGAGCGGGGAGGGAGGGAGGGATAGGTGGGGTGGCTGACTGGCTGGAATGGAAAGGGGAAAAAGGAAAAGGAAAGGGGAAAGGGAAAGGGAAGGAAAAGGGGGTAGAGAGAGAGAGAGTGGGGAAGGAGGGATAGGTGGGGTGGCTGGAATGGAAAGTGGGGAAAGGGAAAAAGAAGGGGGCGGTTGGAAATGTAGGGTTAAGTCAAGGTATTTATTATTTAGGTTTAGAAAAAAAATTTATATGTTTTTTTAGATTTAAATAAATTTATTCGGTTTAGTCTGGTTTAATCGGAACCGAATCAAAACAGATAGTTTTTTTATTTTTTAATTAGTTTATTCAGTTTTTTCAATCGGTTTTGTTTTTTCGATTTAATTAGTTGGTCGATTTTTCTAAACATTCCTAGTCAATACTTTCATTTACTTTTGCTTTTTGCTATAAAAAAAATGTAAAAATAACATTGTCGGTCTTACATAGGGATTTTAGCTATTCATTTAGTTAACCAGTTATGAAATTTTCAATCAAATTAAAATTAATTTCAGAGAAATTAGAATTAGAACTCATTACTTGGATAAAATCTAAGCTTTACTTCTCAAAATTTGAAAACTCTTAGCCTTCTTCTCATTGCATATGATTGCCACTCTTCCTTCTTCTTCTTCTTTTTTTCACAATTCTCATATTTGTTTTCTTGCAATTTCTCTTGTATCATAATGTTCTTCTCCTTTATGCTTGTCTCAAATTTGAAATTTGTTAAACCTTGGTGTTTTTGTCTCATATTTTGATTGAAGAAAATATAAAAATCCTCTCTTTCTTTGATGTATTTCAGCCGACCTTGGAAAAGAGAATGAATGGCGTATTTATAGTCATATTTCTTCTAATTTCATTTTGGTCTCATCTTTTCCACTTTTCATAACTAAACCAATCTTTTATGTTCTTCAAAACCAATAAATTTTCTCATCATTACACACACACACACATTATTTTTGTAGTATAAAAATTTAAATCTTTATAAATCCCCTCCTTTTTATATATAATTTGTTCTGAGGTTTTGCATAACAATCTATAAGTTGATATTTATTGTTTATTGGTTACAAGGGTACTATAATCAAACTTTATATTGTTCCAATATTATTTTATCTAGGATTCAATTCTAGTATTTAAAATTACGTAACAGGTTAGATTTGCATTAAGTTATAAAAACATGTTTACTATTATTTATTTTGACCTATTCAGTTTCTTTCTAGTATATTTGGGTATTTACGATTCAATTAAGTTTTTTCATTAATTTTTACTTATGTTTTATTTTGAGTTTTCGTATCTTTTGTACTTTGTATTAATTCATTTTACTATTTACAAAATCTTTATCATTATTTTGTTTTACGTGGTTTTATTATCTTATTAATTCTTGATTCACTTTATATATAATTGGATTGTATTATGATATCCTTTGATTTTCAATTCCAAAAGAACCAAAAGGAAAAAGATATAGTGAGAATAATTGAGTGAAACGTAATGAATTGTGTGAAACACGAAGTTGTGAGATATATTTTTCTTGCTATTAATCAATTTTTGTAGATTAAAAGATATTTTTTTAAAAATAATAAATTTGTGACTCTAAAAACAAATAACACCTTTTATATATAGTTTTTCTCCTAACAACTTAAGTAGTTAATTAGGGTAACGAAAGATTTGAAAGATGTGATGGCTTTAATAAGACAACAAAATAATAGGTTGGATGGATTGAGAATGGGGGCTAATTGGCAAGGAAACACTATTCAAATGGTTGTACAAAATGTTAAAATTGACTTTATTGATTTTATGGAGGAAAAAACAAATATAAATGATGAAATGTTAAAATTGACTTTATTGATTTTATGGATGAAAAAACAAATGTAGATGATGATGATTATAACTTTGTATCCATAGGAAATAGAGGGAGGAATCAAATCCGAAAAAATCTTAGTTTTGGCTAAAGTGAAACATCCAGTCAAAAGTAGAATTACCATGATTTTTTTGCTTTGAGAAGATATGATTTTTTTGCTTTGAGAAGATCCAGGTAGAGAATTAGGTTCAATTAAGATGAAAATATATGCTTTGGACTCAATGAATATTAGGGGTTTGGAATAATTCTCAATCTTAATGTCAATATTCATAACTCTAACATTAGTGAATATCGATAATACTCCTAATTTTGGTATTAATTAATACGAATATTCATAATTTTAGCGTTAGTGAATAAATAAGTAAAATTTAAATTGAAAACAAACCATATTTTTGTATTTTTGCATTGAGGGAGCTTTATTTAAAAAATAAATTATTTTTTTAGAGGAAAAATAGTTATATATTTTTTTATATCGAATTCATATCTTACAATATAAGTTTATAACCCAATATTAATTAAAAACAAATATACAAGGGACTTATAAATAAATTCAAAAGGATCCTTGAATTTTTTTTTGAAAAATTTAGAAATTTTTAAGGGACAGTTTAACTAGATATTAAAATAAAAATGAGTTAAAAACTATATATNTAGGCTTGATACAGCCTACTCAACTTGGTCACTAACTCAGCCTAATGACCGAGCTTGCAACCATAAGTATATATAAATTATAATTTATATATGTTTGCAGAAGAAAAGGGATTAATTAAAATGAAGATGGGAGAAAAAAGCTTATTAGGCATAGGAGTGTTGTTGTTGGTGGCACTAAAGGCTGGTGTTGCTAAGAAAAATCTCTAATCATGATATGGAAGGTTGATGTGACTAAGTCTTCTTAAAAACAATCCTAGTTTATTTATCTACCTGTTGAATGAAAATGCATGACCAATTAATCTGGTTTATATTTTTATTATTATTGTTATTTTATATTTTTTTTAAATTAAATTATTTTTTATTTTTTATTTAAAAACTCCAAATTAGATTATGACAAAGATAGGGTCTTAGTTATAAGGCATACACTACAAGCTCAAGTCAAGGAAGATGATATTAATCAATAAAGTAAGAATATCTTTGATATAAGTTGCCATGTATAAAACATGTAATTTGATTATAGATAATAAAAGTTGTGCTAATATAATTAGTATTACCTTTGTAAGTAAACTGAACTTTTGTATTATTAAGTATCATAAACCTTATAGATTGTTTGCTCACGATGTAAGAGGTTAATGTGACTAAATCTTCTTAAAAAACAATCTAAGTTTGTTTATCCATCTGATTGAATGAAATTGCATGACTCATTAATTTGTCTTATATTTTTATCATTATTGTTAGTTAATATTTTTCAAATAAATTATTTTTTATTTTTTATTAGAAAACTCAAAATTAAATTATGACAAGAGTGAGGCCTTAGTTATAAGACATATACTTCAAGTTTACGTCGGGGAAGATGATACAAAAAACAAAAAATATCTTTCATATGTATTGTCATGTACACAACAAGATGATAGATAATATACTATCCTTGTTAATAAACTGAAGTTGTGTATTATTAAGCATCATAAACCTTATAGATTGTAATAGACAAAATATAATTAATTTTAAATTAAAACAAGCAATTAAAAATAAATTTAAGATATGTCATTGCATGTTTTTATTAATATTAGCTATCATCATTACTTCATTTTAATTTTGTCAAAAATAAAAATATAAATAAAAATTATCTTCCTTAATCTATATAAAAAACGTAAAATAAAAAAAATAAAAATCACCACAAATAGAAAATTAATAACAAAAGGTCTCAAGAACCAAGAGATGTAAAAGAAAAAAAATAAAAAAAATCTTTAAGTAAGTATATATTTTGATTTCAGTTAATTAACATAATCAATATTACTAATTAATCAAAAAATAATTAATTTTTATTTTTATAAATTATAATGAAGGGTGTGTGGTGAGACACAAGGCAAGGTTTTGAAATTTATAAATAAGTTTTCTTCCTTTTGTTATGTTTTTAAAAGAAAAAATATTTTCTTATTTATGTTTTGTTTTTAAAAAATATAAAATAAATATTGACTAATGGATACAAAATAAGATATTGACCAAACAGATATAAAACAAATAAAAAAAATTTGATCAATACTAGAAGCGTTCATGGTTCAGTTCGGTCCAGTTTTAACATAAAAATTTAACTGAATTGAAAAATGTTCATGGTTCAGTTCGGTCCAGTTTTAACATAAAAATTTAACCGAGGAGCGTTCATGACCCGATTTGGTCCAGTTTTAACATAAAAATTTAACTGAATTGAAAAATATTATTCCTTGTTAATATAACCCGAACCGAACTAAGAACCGGTTTAAATAGAACCGGTTTTGTTTAATTCGGGTTAGTTTTTTAGCCTTAAAAACCAAAACCAATTAAACACGAGAAAACTTGGCCAAATCACAATCATTAGACAAACTTGGCTGAATCACATTCAAAAAAATCGTTGTTGAAAACTTTGAATCAAAGCCCTTCGGTTGAGATCTGAAAGATCTCCCTTAGCTAAATCACAATTAGTAGATCCATCCAAGCAAGCACGACTACTTATTAACAAAGATTCCAATAGCATCCCGCAAACTATCGGGACCTCGTTAGCACAATTGCATGTTAATAAAACCAGAAACAAGGATTTTATCAAGTTTTATGCCATAAAGTACAGCAAAGAGCAGGAAGACAACAATATAAGAGAAAATGAGTTGCTTTAAGCCTTCCTTGTGCATAGAGGAGAGAGAGAGAAGGAGGGGTGGGGTGACCGGAAAGGGAGAAAGGGGAAGGGGAAGGGGGGGAGAGAGAGAGAGCGGGGAGGGAGGGAGGGATAGGTGGGGTGGCTGACTGGCTGGAATGGAAAGGAGAAAAAGGGAAAGGGAAAGGGAAAGGGAAGTGGGTAGAGAGAGAGAGAGAGAGATAGAGAGAGAGTTGGGAGGGAGGGATAGGTGGGGTGGCTGGAATGGAAAGTGGGGAAAGGGAAGGGGGGCGGTTGGAAATGTAGGGTTAGGTTAGGGTATTTATTATTTAGGTTTAGAAAGTTTTTTTTTATATTATTTTAGATTTAAATAAATTAGTTTGGTTTGGTCTGGTTTAATCGGTTTAAGCCTTTTTAAATCGGAATCGAATCAGATTGAGTAGTTTTTTATTTTTTAATCAGTTTATTTGGTTTTTTTATCAGTTTGGTTTTTTCAATTTAATCAGTTGGTCGGTTTTTTTAAACACTCCTAGTCAATACTTTCATTTAGTTTTGTTTTTTGCTATAAAAAAAATGTAAAAATAACACTTCCGGTCTTAAATAGGGATTTTAGCTATTCATTTAAATAGGGATTTTAGCTATTCATTTAGGTAACCAGTTGGAATTTTTAAAAACAACAATAAAAGCTAAAAATAATTTATTTATTTATTTATTTTTGCCTCGTTTTTTTTTTTTTTTTTTNTTTTTTTTAGTTGCCTGGTTGGAGATGCTCTAGCCGTTTGTTTCTACGTTACATAATTGTTACAATAAATAATAACCACAATTGCAGGCTTGATGTACTCTGCATAATTCAAGGCAGTGTATTATCTCTGAGTCCTGATTGCAAGCTTATGTTGCAGCTATAATTTGAGGGATTAATGGGCAGCGATGCATTTAATTGAAAACTCTCTCTTTTATAATAATACTTCAAAGATAAATTAAAAATGTTTTTGAAAACATTAAATTATCAAATCTCGTTTCGTAATATATTTATAGGATAACTGAAAACTTTAAATTTCATGTTTTATAATAAGAACAGAAACATTTAAGTAATTAAAAGAGCAGATTCAAACATCTTTTTTTAACGTATTTGGAAAAATCATTCGACGCTTTCCCATCAATCCCAAAGGCACCAAACGTTTACAAATACCATGAACCTGGAGCCACGGGGGCAGCTACGCTAGCCCGCACGTGCCAAATATATGAATATTTGTGAACAGTGTTTTTCTAAAAACAAATGGTGGCCCATGCAGGTTTCGAACCTGCGACCTTCGCGTTATTAGCACGACGCTCTAACCAACTGAGCTAATAGGCCGTTTGCGAGCACAGGCATGTTTCATTTATAGATAAATATATTTAGATTTATTCTTGGCCAGACATTCCATGAATGAGAAGGGGTCTGATGTGACTCTGTAAGCATATCGTACAGAGATACCCTTCAACTCTATGTTCCCATGGCTTTCTGTTTCTTCTTGTGATTTGGAGAAATTATCTTAGTTCATACCTCATGCCATATAACGATATTCGGTAAAAGCATGCCTTCTTTTAAGAAACTTACAGCGCACTAACAGCAGCAGTTCTATGAGTATTTACTTTGTAATATCAGGTAGCGATTCATTACTATCCTTGAAATAAAAAAGATGAAGATAGTAGAAACATAAATATATTTAATTAAAAAAATAAAGATATAAAAATTAATTTATTTTAAAATAATATTTTGTATTTTTAGAATGGGAGGTAAAAAAAATAGATATAATATATCCTTGTAAAAAACTTTCAATCTCAAGATTATCTAACAAAAATATACAAAGATAAAATATGCTATTGTTATAATTTTAAAATCTAACTCTGGAGTTAATCCGAAACAAAGCTTAAGTCACTACTCGAGATCTGGGTTATGGGTTGCGTTGATTCAAGTCAATATAAAAATAAAAACAGTTATTATTGTATTTTTAAACTAAATTCAAGGATTGACTCAAGATAAGGGTCAAGTTATGAGTAGGTTTGACCATTGATCTAAGTTAATATATGAATAAAAATAGTTATTATTATCATTTTAAAACTTGATTTAGAGGTCAAACCATGATAAGACTCGAGTCATGTGTTAAGAAAATCACTATAAAACAAAAATAATTATTATCAAAGTTTTAAAATTTGATTTGAAAGTCAACTCAAGACAAAGTCTAGGTCACAGATTATGAGGGTCAACAAGGTTAATATAAGGATAAAAAATATTATTATCATAGTTTTAATATCTAACTTGAAGGTCAACCAAGATAAAACCTAAGTCACGGATTAAAGGATCAATACAGATTAACTTGAGTTAATATGTAAATAAAAATAATTATTATTATAATTTTAAAATTTGACTAAGGAGTCAATCTAAAACAAAGTTTAAATTAGTGATTGAAAAGGTTAACCCAATTTACCTCAAAAAATAATTAAAGCAATCTTATTTTGATCTTTTTTTCTTCTAAAAAGTTTAATGGATTTTTAACTTTGATTTTATTTCTAGTTAATTTAGATTTTTTTTTAAATCAAGCTTGGATTAGTCTAGACTCAGGTCAACTAATCAAACTAATTTTGATTTTATAATTAATAGTATTAATTTAAATATTCAATATAAATTAAAATATAAAAAAATATTTTCTTAAATAAACAAGTTGGACAACAATATATATGAAGGATAAAATAATTTTTTAATATTTTTTTATATCTTATTCATCATAATCATACAAAAATAATAATTCTTTTAATAAATCACCACCAAACACAATTTTATTTTTATATATTTTTTTATTTTATCTTTTTTATTTTCATTGTTTTTTATCTTCTATCCTATAACTCTAATCAAATGTCATCTTAATAAGAGGATTTACTTTAGTGGTTGTGTGTTCGTAGTTTTCTTTTGAAAATCAAGATTTGAGTTTTAATAATTGCATGTGTTAATATATATATAATCATGCAAAGGGAGAAGTTTGCCCGCCCGATGTATATATACATCATGGTCCTCGAAAAGTGATAGACATGGTCACGCTAGGCTATCCTCTTACCTTTTTTCGGTGACCCTTTGCCACCCCCGTGAAATTATTTGTTGTGGGTGGTGGCATAATGGGTGGTCCATATACGAGGATTAACAGGTGTGGTGGCCTCATGTTTTTTAGCATTAGAAAAAGGAAGTACGATGGAGTCTTAAATAAAACCTGATTCATGGACTGAGAGAGTTAATACATGTTTTAAATTAATATATAAATAAAATTAATTATTATTATAATTTAAAATTTAATTTTAAAATTAATTTTAAAATGAAATTTAGAAAACTAGTCGGGAGGAGCAACCTAACTAATCCAAAAAAATAAAAATAATTAAAATATGTTTGTTTTGACCAAATTTTTTTCTTTCAAAAATTAATATTTAAGTTTTAACAATAATTGCATGGTGTTTATATATAATCATGCAAAGGGAGAAGGTTGCCCGCCCGATTATATGTATCATGGTACTCGAAAAGTGATAGACATGGCCACCCTAGGCTATCCTTTTTCCTTTTTTTGGTGACCCTTTGCCACCCCCGTGAAATTATTTGTTGCGGGTGGTGGCATAATGGGTGGTCCATTTTCGTGGATCAATGAGTGTGTTGGCCTCATGTTTTCTAGCATTAGAAAAGGAAGTCCGATGGAGTCTTGAATACTCCAGCATTGATCAATTTGGTCTCTACCATTAACAGGATGTATGTTTTCTCGGTCTATGGATTAGGGTCTTTTCACGTTCAAGAAGATCCAGGTATCATAACTTGACAACGTACCAGAGGTCAAGAGTTTAAGCTCTGCGAATGTAGTATTTCTGTTGATGGTGGTTGGTGCCTTGGAAATATTATAGAGTTTTCAACATCTACCGGTGAGCAATCATTTTCCACCTCAAAAATGCGACGTCATAAGCTTCTCAGCCTCTTATCACTTCTGCAAACACTTGGGGCCATAAAGTTCCAAACATGATAAGAACATCATAATTACTTGGTTCAAAATAAACTATGAATCAAGAAGATGATACTCTACTTCGGATGGAAATAAAAATTCATGCCCACATGCATAAATTGAGTGACAAATATAATCAAAAAATGGTTTTACATCAAAGCAAATGGCAAAATCCAGATATAGCCTCTTCACATAGAATAATACACATCAGGGAAATCCTCTCCTACAAGAACACGACCAGCACACCTATGAGTACGAAAACCAATTGACTCCAAATATCCACACCGAAGATCCTGTAAGAAGAATTTGGAGGGGAGGTTCCTGGAGCGCTCCCATCTCCAGTCCTGTCAGATGATGGAGAATCTGCAGCAAGGCTGGTTTCTGGGGCTGGAGCTGGGGCTGGGGCTGGAGGTATATCAGCACCAAATATCGCCTCAGGAAGGAGTACTTTGTCAACTTGATAAACTGCAACGGGATCAGTTGAATGCACACTACTGCTAACTTTGGTTTTTGACCATCCTGAATCAAGGTGCACGGTCCCAGATACATCTGTGAAATTTAAAGCATACCCGCCTGCACCAGCAAATGTGCTAACAGGGCTTACTTGGCTAAGGTTCTTGAAATCAGCCAAGGCGTAATAGTGCGGCAAGGCATGGAAAAGAATGAGTTGCTTCAGCTGGTCTTGAGTTAGGTTTGACAAAGAAGGCTTCTTAAGATTTTTGAAGGCATCATCTTTTGGTACGAAGATGGTAATGCCTTCATCAGTGTTGTTGGCTTGGTTTTGGAAGGTGTCAACGACCTTAGTGGATTCAAGGTAGCCAAGGAAGGTGTGGAATGGGCCAGCAACAGAGAGCAAATCAGTGAGGCTAACGTAAGGAGGTGCTGGTGCTGGTGCTGGTGCTGAGGACGGAATCGGGGCTGGTGCTGGAGGACTAGCTGCCGTTTGAGCATATGCTACTGGAGTGCACAAAAACAACAGCGTGCTACTAAACATAACAATCATGGAAAACTCCATGTTTTTTTTTTCTTCTTAACAAAATTCTCTAAATTCCTGCAAGAATCAAACCAAAATCCCATGGTAGATGATACCTCAAATTACCATCACAAATCCTTCAACGGCAAACCAATACAAATCCACCGTATGAGCAGAAAAACTTGCTAATTGAAGAAATCAAAACCAGCATTTCAAAATCCAGGTAATTAAGATTCCCAAATCCATAAAACCCAAGTCACCGAATCTTTGTAATGACAATAGAAAAGAAATAGCATGATAAATAGCAAGAATGAAATACCATACACAATCTGCTAAATCCCCAGATGATCAAGTATTCTTGCAAAAAAAAAAAGATCAAAATCCCATTTCAGAGTACACTACGGCTTGTCCTTTTTTAAGGAAAAACAGTGTTACATTAGATGTTTTCCATTCTCTTTCATCTCCATAAGTTTGCAAAAGCAAGTCAAGACAAAGTTTGCTAGACAAAAAGAGGAGAAGGAAAACCAGCACCACACAATGTAGTTGAACAACGAGCAAAGAAACAGATATAGATCAGCTCATTCCAACATTCCAACGGTACTACTTATCATGACCATTTAACATTTTTAACAATAAAAAGAAAAGAAGAAGAAGAATCAGCAGCTATGAAGTGCACTAACCTGACCAAGAATTCAGAGAGAAATGGTTGTGTTTAGGGGATACCAAATTGCCAATGCTAACAATGATGCACACAGAATGAAATGAGTTGACACTGCATATATAAAGATGGATTTATGACTAGCAAAGAGTTGATAAAAGAAAATAAGGAGGGTGGGGTGGCACAGCTGGGTTTATTACATGTTGTTTTCAGTTTCCAAACTTGGATGGTTCTTTCTCAAAGAAAAAAATAAGGCATGCTTTGGTGGAAATCTTCACAGAGCAGGGAAAAAGAAAAGTAAGGTGGCATTTCTTAATCAAGTATCAACAATCGTTATAAAGCTCGTTCTGACAACATGTGTCAGAAACATAGAAAAACAAACTGTTTAATTTGGTCGGAAACTCGGGTTACTCCGTATTATAATTGATTAAACCATGATCGGATTGAAACCAGATTCTGAACCAGTTAATTTTTTTATATATTAAAATGATATTATTTAAAAAAATATTTTAAATTTAAATAGATCATTTCAACTCATAACTCTAGTTGTCTTAAATTTCAAATCAGTTTTTACAGATGTATCATCAATTAATTATTATTATTTATCTGAATTTAGCAATGGAATTTGTTATATCATTATAAATTGGACTTCCCAAGGATTTTTATTTGATGTATGGCATTTGCAGTAGATGTTAAATAGGCTTTCTAATCCAAGTTTTTGAATGTTAGTAGTTGTCATGATACGTGATTTACATGCATCCACATGGTTGTATTGTATTTATACAAGTGACATGCTTAATATATGGGAGGAAATTGTAAGCTTGTACGAGAGTCTAGAAAAGGTTCCTTTTTTTTAATATATATTTTTAAAATATATCAAAATAATTATTTTTTTATTTTTAATATTAGTATATTAAAATAATAAAAAATATTAAAAACATATTATTTTAAAGTTTTTTAATAAAAATTCAAAATGAAAATAAAAATAAAAATGATTCAACCACACTCCCAAATAATATCTATATCTATAAAGTTTTTGTTACGCCAACTAATATTATAATTCTTGAGTGTAATATAATATTGTTAGTAATAATAGCTAAAATGTTTGAAAGTAACTCATCTTCAATTACTATTGTTGCAATAAAGATATCAAAAGGAATTAAGTGGTAAAAATAAAAAATAAAGAGTTACTATAAACTAAAAACCCTAAATTGTTTAAGAATTCTCATGCCTAATACAACTGACATTGTGTTTGTTTCTAGTAATAAAAATACATAATTTGTTTTTTCCTAAAGTTGACTGAAATTGGTATGCATATTTTTTTTTTTTAAAAAAGGATAACTAAACTTATGAAAATTATTTCTAAACATATCACAATAATTTAGCATCTAGGCTTGACAATAAAACTCAAGTACGCTTAACATCATCTCACCCGTCGCGTCAACCTTCTCCCTCGAAAAGCGACACCGTTTTTCTGGATCCAGCTGACAGATGACAAGAACCGAAATAAAGGAATTAAATCAACTATTATCACATGAAATTCATTTTTCACCAAACCTCGTGTGGTTTTTCTTCAAGGCTTTTCTTGTTCTTCTTCTTTTAAGAGAAACTATGCATCAATATTCCTCGTCTAGCTCTAGGAATTCTTTTATTTGTAAAAAGGCATGGATATAGTTGTGATAATAAGAAAGTGAAAAATAATATTTTAATTATTTTTTTTAATAACAACATGTAGGCATTTAATTGATTGAACTTTACTCGTCATTGATATATTAACCGAATATCTATGATAAAATATATGAAGCTCCAAATCGGTTGATTCATAAAAATGAATTTGAACTTTGAGAGACCAAATCGACCAAACATCCCAAGTGGTGATTTATTTTAATTATTTCTAGCATCCCTCTTAATTACATTTCTTTAATAAAAGATTTGGTTTGCTTGGTAGAGCTATTTTATTTATATGTTTCTTTTTTTTTTAATAATAACTTGAGTTATTTTTGGATTGACCAAATAGATTAAATTATATCAGGATAATTTTCACATATTTAATTTTAAACTTGAATTAAAAAAATCAAGTTAAGATGATTTTTTCTATTAATTTCATCTTCTATTTTTTTCACAATTTTATCATCATATTTTTTTATTAGTCATCTAGATTGTTACTGGTCAGTTAGATTGTCTTCAAACAACCAATTCAATTGAGTTATGTCAAAGTAATTTTCATACAATTTAATTTTAAAATTAGACTAGATAAGAAGTCGAGTATGAATGTTTTAAGATTAATCTATTGAATTGAGTTGAATAATAATATCAAACAATTTTCTATAACTTGAATATTTTTTATTTTGTTTAAAAAAATTGATTTGACTTGCAATTTAATATGATATATAAATTAACTAATATTTATTAAAACATTAAGATTGTGAACTCATGAGAATTTTCTGTCAAACGAGGTAAAATTAATCTCTTAATCATAATTTAATCACTATTAGCTTTAGTTACAAAGGTGTGAGTTTTCTTGTGAAGTATTGATTGACTTTGCGGTTCAACCGTGCTTGTAGAATTATTAATTTGTTTTAAAAGCTTCATGTTAATATATTTTAGTTTTTTAATTTTTATTTTGGTATATTAATATTAAAAATAAATTTTTAATAAATTTTAAAACTTAAAACATTTTAAAAATCAACTCCTATCATATTTTCAAACATTTAAAACAGAGGAAACAACATAGTGAGGATTTATTTGTCCTGTCGTTGGAGAAGGTCGTATGGCAATATCAAGACCGATCCACCAAATTAGTTGGTTAGAATTTGATTTTTGCACATGGAGTTTTTTAATAAACCGTGCCATTACAATTAAGCCAATGGATATCATTACCATGAAGGTCGTAATTAGTCAAATTCACCACCTATCGACACAGTTAAATTCAATCTTGTCAGCTAACAACTTGATTAAGAACTTAATCTAACATTTGAAAGAGTAGCTTAAAAGTTTCTTGTCAAAAATCATGTAAGCTTTTCCGTTTGGTAAAAAATGTTTGAAAGGGAAGGAAAAGGGCTGAGTTGGATTCTTTAACTATGGAATGAAAGGTTAATGTCAACCTGGAGCCAGTGAGGAGGCAGGGATCAGATGGAAGGTTGCTTTCAAGTGTGGATGGCAGCTGATAAGGTCCTTTCAAGGTCGAATGGTCTTGATTCTCAACCTTGCATGCTGAAATATAAGGGTACTTTCCATACTTTTTTAACCCTTTCGTGAGTGTCATATGTTGATGTTGCAAAGGAAAGAAAACATTTGGACTCCTTTTCCTGAAAAAAGCGTTATATCAATTCAAAGTATATATTATATAACTTTAAACTTTTCCTGTTAATATATATCTTATTCATCTATATTTATATTTATTTATATAAAATGATTTTATTGAAACAATAATTTTTCAAACAATGATTAATGATTGATGATGGAGACAGTATCATGAGTTTCTTAACCTGACCTAACACAAGGTTTGGAAATAAAATTGTTATGTCTTGCACGAAACATGAACTTATATATCTTGCACATACTTTCTTTCTTTTTTATTCAAGCGTGTTTGCATAGTCACCCCTATCTGCTCATATGGTAAATTTAAAAAAATATCCTATCATTTTAAAAATAGCAATAGATTTAGATCTTTAAAATATCACATAATCATTTAAGTAGTAGAAGTTTAAATGAATGATATGGCATTATAGACTATTCTAAAAGAGGATTTAAAAGGGTATGCCTTCAAGATGAAAAGAAATTATAATAATGTAATTATCGTATGTATTTTTAAAAAACCATCTCAATCTAATTACTTAAGTTTTTTAGGTGATATTTCAAGATATAATTTATATTATTCTCTAACACATCCTTCCAATAAAAGCTCTTTGAACTTAAAACTTACACAAATTTATATTATTTTATGCTTAATTTTTAGCAAATAAATGAGGATAGTGAGATTTAAACTCGTAACTGCTTGATCATCAAGGTTTTAATATCATGTCAAAAAATTATCCCAACCCAATAACTTAAACTTTTAGACATGGTCCTAAAATATAATTTATATTATTTTTTAACATGTATTTTCACTTTTCTTCATGGTACTAAGGTATCAGAATCAAATGTAAACTCCTTCAAGTTTCTTAAATATTGATATTAAAGAAAGAAACTGAAAAAAAGAAGAAGCACGTGATGAGAAATGGTGCTTTGGTTAATGTTTTTCAATGAGGAACCTTGTTTTTTTTTTTTTATTAATGATGAAGATATGGATCTCTACCCATGTCATCATGGTTTTTTTTTTGTTTCTAACTTTATTTGATCATCATATACTTATTTGGATGTAAAAATGACAAGAGTAATGATTTTACTATCCTTTACAATTGTATACTTATTTCCAACCCCCATCATATGTTATCTATTTATTAAACTGTGATGATCTCCTCAACTAGATGTGAATAAAATCATATCACACATAACCTTATTAACATACTTTCTAATAAAAAAATCAAAATCTATTTAGTTATTTTCACCTCACCACAGTCATTTAACTATTAAAACTAAACTAGCATATCAATCTTCTTTTAGTTCTAAAAAATGATCAAATTGTAATGGTTGTATGATTAGATTAATGTTACAACAAGTAGTAGTCAATTCTTATTATTAATTCATATATATGGAAACTATAAAATTACTAAAAAATAAATGTGAGCTTCTTTTACACTCTTTTATAAGGTTTGAAATTGAGTTTTTTTTTTAATGTAAATGACTTCAAATTTTCAAAACTCTTTTATCAACTTTTTTGTGAGTGAGTCAAAAGATATTTTCTCTCAACTAAGTGATTCTAATCAATTAATTAATGACTTAATATACTCGAATTTAAATGTCCATATAAAAACAAATCACAAAGAAATAAAAACTTCTCACCAGATGAAGATTCTTTACTTGTCTTTACATGGTTAAATATAAGCAAGGATCCAATTACAAAAATTGAACAACAAACAAAACAATTATGGGCTTGAGTACACGCTTACTTTGTAGAGAATGGAGGAAACTTAAATAATTGTTTCCAAATACGCATCTTAAGTAGATAATGAGAAATAAATAGAACAGTCAGTAAATTTGTTGGATTCGCTACTTAAATTAAAAATCATCAACAAAGTAAAATAACTGAAGAATCAAGAGTAATTTTAACATTTATTTCCATGTTAAATTATTTAACATATATTTTAACATTATTAAATTTCTTTAATTTCTTACCAGATTAATAATGCTCAGCAAATGTATGCTTCTTACATAAGCAAACGATCTCAACTAGAACATGATTGGGTTATCTTAAGAAAAGAATCCAAATGGCAACTTGAGCGTGCAAATCAATATCAAAGGTCAAACAAGAGATAAGAAAGTCATGTTAATGCATGTCCGACTTCATCAACTCCATCTATCCCTGATTTTATTAGTTTAGAAGAAAATAGTAAACTACTGATTTATTAAGATAGATTAATTGGTCAAAAAGCTGCAAAGGAATGACTTAAACGTAGATAAGAAAAAGATAAAGTTGTGGAGGTAACTATAACAAATATCTTACAACAATTCAAGAATACTCTAGTTAAAATTGAGGATAAAAAGAAACAAGATAGAAAAATTATGGTCAAAAGAAACAAGAATGGATAGGATTGAGAAAGAAGAACAAATTATGAAAATAAATATTTCTAATTTAGATCCAATTTCTACAATGAATTTTCAAAATAGAAAATTAGAAATTACGCAAAAGAGAGGTTTTAATTTTTAATTAACTTGATTGATTTATTGTTTAATGTAATGTATTTTTAATTAAATATGTAGAAAATTCTTGGTTATTTTAAATATATTATTATAAAATTGATATCAATTCATAATACTTTTTTGAAGTTCGTCTAACACTTAACAACAATAAGTAGAATTAATTAACTTAAAAAATAACAACTATAATGAAAAAAAATAAAAACTTGAAAATTCTGATAACATAAAAGGTTCAATTCTAATTATTCTACTCATTACTATATTATTCCCATAAATTTTCAATCAAATCTTCTTATAGTTGAGAGCTAGTTGCTCTATCCCTTATTCGATTATGAGTTTGAAGAAAATTATGTAGTTATGGTATTTCATTATGCGATATTGATATAAAGAAATTGACTTTATATTCATGGTCAAATTCAAGGTTCATTGCTCAATTATCCTCAATAATCATATTATGCATTATTATACAAGCTTTCATAATATTTGCAAGCGTTTCTTCATCCCAATATCAAACAGGTCCACGTATAGTTACAAAACGAGATTGGAGCACCCCAAATGCCTGCTCCATATACTTTCTTGCAGACTCTTGCTTACTTACAAAATATTTTCTCATTATTCCTAATGGTCTTGAGATTGTCTTAACCAATATTGATCAATTAAGATAATCTTATTTGTTAAATAGTATCTCATTATATATTCAAACCCATTAATTGTATAATTGATAGGAGTAGTATGACTTTCAGCAAGTACAACAAAGCTAGATGACTGATCAAGATTGATAATATCATTTAGTGATCCAGACATTCCAAAAATGGCATGTCATATCCAAAGATCTTGTGAAGCCACTGCTTTTAAAATTATAGTTAGTTCATGACAATGACTAGTATACACCTCATGCCATGCAATTATATATTTTTTCTATTTTTAATGCATATAATTAGTACTCCTTAACATCTCTGGAAATCTACATTGCTTTTTAATTAATAATAATTGATAAATATCAGCCCCCTTTGGTGCTCTCAGATATCAATAACCAAAAAAAATTATGATTGCCTTAACGAAAATCTAAAACTTTCTATCACAGTCCTCAATTCAAAGATATTCATCAACAAGATTTGCGAGAGTATCATATACAAGTATCCTATGAGTTGCAGTTATCTTTTGAAAGCAAGATAAACTAAGAACACCAAGATCACCTATCCTCTATTTAAAATATGGATTGTGAGATTCCACTGCATTTATGATCTGAAAAAAAGATGATGACTCATCTAAAATCTTTTTTGAAATTGACTTTAAGTGAATTTAGGATTTTTAGCAAAATAATCATTATATAGCTTTAATTCACTTTTTTCCTATTACGATTAATACTATTATGACCAAGAATAGAGCCATGATACTCTATTCTCAACCCTTCATTATTCAATTCTTCTTTAGTAACCACTGTGATAGCAACTTGAAAGGCGAACATGGGAGTGTAATCACCAAAATCAAAAGTATCATAAAAATTAAAATTAGAATTAGAATGATGAATTTTAATGAAATATGATAAATATTAGAGATAAGAAAATGATGAGAAAAAATGTTTAGGTATATGAGAATATTTATAAATGGATTATTTTTTAAAATTTTGAAATCTTAGAATGTTAGCAGTTATTTTTTTCAAAATTTAAATTTTAAAATTTAAAATATTGGTGGTTATTTTTTCAAAGTTTGAATTAAAAAAAAATTTGAAAATCAAAATTTAAAATGTTGGTGATTCTTTTCAAAGTTTGAATTTGAATTTACTTTTAAAAAATAAAAATGTTAATAGTAACATATAAAACTAAAAATTAAAAATATTTATATAAATAAATTTTAAATTTAAAAGATTTAAATTTAACTTAAAATTATATCTTTTAACTTTCATATTACTTCATTAATTTTATATTTACTTTTATAAATTATTCATATTAATTATATAATTAATAACATCATAATTATATTATATAAAAATATCTAAATTAGTTATATAATTATATTAAAATTAATTTAAAATAAAATATATTAAACTATAATTGACTCTTCTAAATAACTTTTTACCATTAGAATGCATATAAATGAAAAAAGCTATATTTGTACTATTTAAAAAGCTATTTTATTAATTTGGCTCTTTAATATAGCATTTCCCATTGGAGATGCTTTTATAGTAGCTATTCAAGAACAATAGCCATAGTTTTGAAACCCGGTCTGGCCTGGAGGGTCGACCCGGGGCTGGAACTAGGTTAAGTTAAAGAAAATTAGTGGAAGAATAAACTTAGTATGACCTAGCAAAACCCTTATCAAAAACCTAGTTGCAACTCATTGATTTTTTTTAATAGAATAACATCATTTTGATTCTTTTTATAAAAAAAAATAACTCGGACAACGTAGTGACCCGATCAAAACTTGGAACCTTGGCCTTCAACCAGACTGGCCACCAGGTCGGGTCTAAAAACTATGACAACAACTATAATTTCAGCCAAAAACCTGTTTTTCAAAAACCAAACAATGACAATGTATATAATTTATCAAGCAATGTATGAAAACTATGGGAGAATAATAATAGAATATCAAAACTTATCAAGTGCTCTTTCCTGTTTATGTTATCAGAGCTTTTAATCTCAAATGAGTCAAAATCCAAATATTAAATATAGCCTCTCCCTCAAAATATACCTTAAATTTTAGTCTCAACACCCAACCTTTTTCATCTAACAAACCACTCATATCCTTCAACATTACTGCCCATATTAATGAAGAGTTGACCCCTTCCATCTTTTCGCAATGACATGCTTAATTTGAAGTACTACTTATTGGCTATGATTTGCTTGATTATGTTAATGACATATTTATTAACATGACTAAAAGATTGATTTTTTTTTTAAAAGTAAGAGTGTCGAAGTAATAAATAACCCGGCAAGACCAGGGTCAAAACACAAGGAGATTAATTATATAAATTATAAATAACAACAATAACAACAAGGATAATAATAATAATAATAAGAATAATAATAGCAGTAGTAGTAGAAGAAAAAGAAGAAGAAAAGAAAAAGAAAAAGTTGATGAGAACATTAAGATGAAAGATTAATGTAATGATTAAACAATGATAACAACAAATGTTAAGGTTAGAGAATCCATTAATGGCATGTCAAATAAATATAATATAAACTCTTATGATTCAATTGGAAACCACACACAAAGAAGGTTCCAATCAAATTATAAATTTTTAAAATAATTACATTAGTTATCTTATTCGACTAATGCTAATATTTGTAAATCTTGTCAGACATTCATGACTATAACTTATGTTAACAACAAATCAAACTCCTTTGATAATTCAGATGTCGGATATATCATACAATATCAGCTATGAAAGTGTCAATTATTTATTGTACCAAGTGTTATACAATATAAATCTAAATTAGTCATTTAACAAGCAAAGTATTAAAGAGTGAACAAGATAACAAATAGAAAATATGTTAGTAATAAATATTAAAGTCTATATTAACTTTACACTATACTTATTCTTACACCATTAGTATAACCTTTTTTACATTGATATAATAAACTTAACTAAACATAATGAAAGAAAGAAAAATAAACAAACAAAATAAAAACATAAAAAAGATAAAAGTTAACTAAATAAAAAAATGGAATTGAAAGGCATAAACTTGATGTTAATAAAAGTAAAACTTAAGCATTACAAAAATACAAAGAGAAAATGCAAGAACATGATCTTGATCTAGAAACTAAGATGCCTAAATGCATGGTAAATGCCTTCTTTTATAGGCCAAAATTAAGAACTATTGATTTGATGACTAATTAATGAGTGGATGACCAACTCTTGATTTTTTGACAATCATTATCTTCTTTTGTATGCCTAAAATGTCATTGATAATATCAAAACTAAAACTACTTGAAAAATAAAAGCTGTAGGAAATTGTCTTAGCTTTCCAGGAAAAAAAATGAAGGTCATTTAGACTCCTAAAACTCCAGATATGGGTCAAACACTGAATAGTGCTTGGGTTGTAGAACAGATTTAAACTTCTTTGTTGTTGCTACAATTTAGATTTTAAAATAGCCTTCTAAAATCTTGGGCTCCATGTGAAAGTTGTAGGCTTATATCTTACCTTTCCATCCATATAAAGTAGACATAAATTCGAGATCTAAAGCTTTAAATATGACCCAATTACCGAACAGTGTTCCGGTTTGGACTGCACCAACATTTTTTTTATAAGTTTGGTCATCTTTTTGTCCTTTTAATTTTAATTCTTAAACTCATTAATCAATCCTTTCATCTATGTGATAGGCCTGCATTTAAAAAGAACATTTACCACAAATTAAAGGTATCTTATATTATTAGATATGTTATTATAAAATATGTTTTAGTTAAAAAGTTATTGATACTTCAAGTGCAAAATGATAATATAAAACATTGATAAAAATATACTTTTAAGTACTAATCAATGATTATACATCAACGTTTACATATATCAACTTCCTTGGCTCTACTCCTATATCATGTAGCTTAAAGAAACAACTAGCAGTAGCAAAATCCTTTACTAAAGATGAATATCATGCACTAGGCATGGGACATTATAAACAATGTGGTTTCTTCAACTACTCTGTGAGCTTGCCTTTCCCTTATCATGCACACCTCAACTTCTATGTGATAATTTTGGTGCTACTTACTTACGCTACAACCCAGATAATCACTTTTGAATGAAGCACATCCAAATAGACCTTTATTTTGTTTGGGTTTTAGTGCAAAAAGGTGTTTTACAAGTTGTCTATGTTTACACAACAAATTAGTTAGTTGACAAGCTAACCAAACCATTTTCCATAGCATGCACAGAACTTTTCTGATCTAAGATTAACCCTATTGATGGAAGCTCAATCCTGCGATGGTGTAATAGGAAAAGTCTTCAATCAAGGGCATCACTGCCCTTTAATCTTACAAATCATAGACATAAGCCTGCAATCAAGAATAAGAGATGACACACTACCTTGAATTATATAGAGTACATCAAGGCTGCAATTGTGGTTATTATTATTGTAAAAACTATGTACTATAGAAACAATGGTTAGAATAGCTATCCAAGAATAGTAGTTATAATTTCAGTGAGAAACCTGTTCTTTCAAAATTAAACAATGACAAGATATATAAATTTATCAAGCAATGTATGAGAATAATAATAAAATATCAAAATTTATCAAGTGCTCTTTTCTTTTTATATTAAAGAACTCTTATGAGATATTTAGACTTGATTCAATAGAGTTTCATTTATTTTAAACTTCAAACATAGATAAAGAATGTTGGAGAGCTTGTGAGAGAATTTCTTTACTTGAAGAGCTTGTTTTGAAAAAAATTTTGTATTTTCAATTATATATATATATATGATCTAGGATAAGGCTCTCTATTTATAAAAATTGGTAAAGACTTTCAAGTCGTTTTCCATATATGAACTTTTTATTAGCCAAAAAATATATAAAGACTCATTAATATTTCATGTCATTTATTGAAATTTTATTTCATCTTTTTATGTAAAAATAAAATAAAAATGACATATAGAGAAATTTAATTAGTAGAAGATCTTTGTTTTTACATATGCCCCTCGAGGGAAGTTCACTTACATTTAAAAATAAATATGTCTCGAATATATGGTTGAAAGCGTGTTATACTTGAAATATATTTTTTTAACTAAAATTTAATCTAATCATGCTAAATTTTTACAATAAATAAATTTATTTTATTGTGAAAATAAAATATAATAATCAAAATTTGAAATTTAAAGGCTAATTTTAATTAATATATATCAAATCAAATAATAGGATGAAAGTTAATATCTCATTTAAAATAATTACGGATTCTAAGTATCAAATAAAATGTATCTTTATACATGAATAATAAACAACAACTTTGACCAGCATGTAAAACTTCAATTTTTTTAATCAAAAATGAAAATTATGAGATCTTGCTTTGAAGTTCTCGTAACCTGAATCTCATAACATAAAATTCTTACTAGCAGTCGATGAGTTATTACATATGAAAAATTTTGATTATTTTTCTCTCTCGTGTCTTTGTTCACTTCTTGTTAATTGCTTTCCTCTCATTAACATCTGTGTCCTTTGGAGTTCTGATATTCTTAGCTTCCATATCGGTAACGGTGCTTGACTTTTCCAACCCATCCAAGCATGTTTCTTTCGACAATTCTGCAGATCTGTTCAAAAGGCTGTGATTACTTGACCAGGCAGCATGGATTCTACTGGGGTGATTAAGATTACTGTAGCTGTCTTTAATATATNAAATAAATTAAAAAATAATTATAGAAAATATTAAATTTTTACCAATCCCATTTATGATTTTAAAGGGTAAGAAAAACTGATTTATCTTTTTTTTTTTTTGAAATTAATGTGGGTGTCCGGGCCAGCTTTCGCGCACCACGACTAATCCCACGGGCCCTGAAGTTAACGACCATGTAAGCCTCCAGTGGCCATCATATGAGCAACCAAGAACTCGAACCTGAGATCACAGAGGGAGCAAACCCCTTAATCCCAAGTCCTTACCACTTGACTTATTTATCTTTCTTAGAGCTTTGTCGAGTACTGGAAGAACATACTGGTAGGAAGAGGAAAAGAAAAATCCGTAATGGGATCCGACTTTGCTCCAGAGAATAGGGATTTTTTTATTTTTTATTTTGAAACAGGAAAGAGCTTGCACGTTTCCAAAACCCTGGATAACAAACTTCATATTAGAAATTGATTTTCCATATTCAACCATTAGAGCGCCTGCTGCGAAGAACACTCCAAGGCCAGTCACATCGTCCCTACCGAATGATTCACCAAGATTTACTGGCTTTTCCTGGAGCAACAGCAGGCGAGTGCCCGTGACACTTTGAATGCCCGTTCAGAATCCGTTTCTTTGCCTGTGAATCAGCCCCCGTGCCTGGGGCTGGAACATCCCTGTGAGTTCCAATATGGTCACAGATTTCTTTCTTGTTCACAGCCAATGTCACCTCTTACTTCAGCTGTAATTCATGGTCTAGAATTTCAACGTGCAGGTCGTGCTAAATTGGGATGTGGGATACCCTTCCAATTCTGAAAGAAAGAACTTCTCAAGAATTAAAAGAAAATTGAAAAGCAAATATATCGTTCATGTTCTTCTCAAATTTCTACATTTCCCCGATTTGAGGTTTTACGAGGGTCACTTGACTGTCACATGACTCTCGGCAAGTTTAACATAGCGACTTGCATATAATTTCTATAAACAATTAAGGTTGTTTGATGAATTGTCTATAAATTTAAACAATATAGGATCAAATTCGTACATATAATTTGCCATTTTGATACAAACATAGGATCCACAAGTGAAAAAACAGTGAATTTCTTTTAATATGTTTTATTT
Source organism: Populus ilicifolia (assembly GCA_015708895.1). NCBI lineage: Eukaryota > Viridiplantae > Streptophyta > Magnoliopsida > Malpighiales > Salicaceae > Populus > Populus ilicifolia. Next base: position 69,657 of record SRLM01001881.1, on the reverse strand, counting down.
CATCTTTATAATTTTTAATAGTTATTTGGTTATCTATGAATATATCAAATTAATTAGGTTATGTTGGATCAGCTGATGCTAATACCAACCAGAGAGAAGATTGGAATATGAACACACCACTACTGTATCTTTGGAGTCGTGCTGATTGAACTCCCCAGCACATTGCAGTAGCTCGAAAGCATGGTCATGTGTCCATCGTCTAAAGTATCGGCTTTTTAAAATATTATAAATGCAAAGAAAATTATAAAGCAAAACTTATTAGAAATATATTATAAAAAATTTGTGTTTAGAGATTTATTATCTAAAAATTTAACTTTTTTTTGCTTTGAATAATTTTATAAAAATTATATTGTTTTCAATTATCTGGAATCACACTCCATCCAGTTATCTAGCTTCGAATGATAATTCACACAAACTACTAGTAGAAAATCTTCTCAATCTCTATTTAGGAGAAAGAGATTTTTATATCTAAAGTGTTAGCTTTAATTTTATATTTAATTAATTTTTGTTCAACAAACAACCTCTAAAAAATAAAAAATATAACTTGCTATTTATAGAGAAATTTGAGAAACTTTATAAATTAATAAAATATCAATTTGCCTTCTGAATAATATTTATATATTAATTTATGATAATTTTAGAAATTAACTCAATCAAATCCTTGCTTGATTTTTTTAGTCTACAAATATAACTTATGTATTAATGATATTATAATTTTTAATTTCTAAAATATATTTTAATCAAATCATACTTAATTAAATCATTCCAATTTAATTTCTAATTAATAGTTTTTAATATGTGTGTGACCCATTAGGTTCTTAATATTTTAAACCAAATATAAATTATATTTCTAATTAAATAGAATTAAATAAATTAATAATTTAATTTATTATCAATTAAAACATTAATAATTTATATTTTAAAATCAAGTACATCGTCTAGCAACGTGTCATGATCTCTTAAATATTAGAAAATCTATTAATAATTTAACTTAAAATTCAGTGACTAGTTTTTTAGTGTAATTAATATTGTTTCACCAATAATATTTTAATTTAATATTAAAATATTAAATATGTCTATTATGTTAAATCTTATTTATTTTCTATATAATAGTCTGATAATTTGAATAACATTTGTAATTCTTTTCAAATTTCATTCCACATTGACCAAGTATTTCATAGTCAATATTATTTAAAAATAAATAAAATATTTTTTTAATTTATTTAAAATAATAATAAAAAATTATTACTTAAATACCATTCATGTTATATTTAAAATTTATTCATAAATCATCCTTTGTGCACCCAGAATAATCTTTTCCCTAATCCACCTGGTGTTCCGCAGCAACTGCAGAAGTGTACCGGAGGGAATCAGAGCGCCAGTCACTGGCGAGCAGAGAGCACGCTGTTCCGGTTATGTCGACGGCAGAGGTTGGGAGAGTGACCATTGGAAGCATTCCCGTGGGAATCTGAATGGGATGCAAAATGAGGGAAGAAGCAATACTGTGGTAGTCTTAAGGGGAGAACATGATAAAGCTATAACATTGGAGTGTGATGATACCTCCGTCGACATGGATGTATCTCCCCAATCAATTCCCCAAATAATTGCACTGAACTGCGTAGCAATTTGGAGACCAAACCACCGGAACCCCATGGTGCTAGTGGAATAGTGCTCTCGAGAACTGAGTATGGGAGTTTAAACAGTCGTTCTTACTGTCATGATTGTTCCATTAAGTTCAGATTAAACTATATAATCCCTAAATACACATGCGATCCTTTATGCACTTGCCTTCTATTGTCACTGCCAATTTCATTCTTAACAGTTGGATAATAACACTAGTGAACTTCACCTTGGGTTGAACACACGAGTCCGTGATTTATGGGAACAAAAGAATCTCCGACAAGATGAGAACTCAAAATTGCAGGGGGGTAAGAAAGCCAGCAATGTGTGGCATGCATTTTGATTTAAATGCTTGCGTCAAAACAAGCCCAAATTTACATCGAGCCACCTTCAACAACATCCTTGCTTGCAAACAATACACTCTCTTTACTGTCCTTCCCTTGCAGAGAGAAGGTGGAGTTCATAAAATATTCTCCTCGGGAGCAACAAACCCCTCTTCTAGGATTGTGTTATATATACACCTCAGATCTAGTTGTTAAAAGCAGTGCTATTTGTCATCATCCATTTTGACTGAGTTTAGTCTTCTCAATCTTTGATCCAGCTCTGCCATTACTGCTGGTTCCTGCTTCTTCCTTTCCTTTGATATAGTGTTGGTTGTCATGGAACCTATCTTATCAAATGCCACCTGCAAGATTTTTTATATTTTATTGAATGGGGAGAAATTACATTCAAAGTTCTAAATTATAATGAATGAATTCGGTGATGGCATTACAGAACAGGATAGGACAAGAAGACGGGAATAGATCCAGATGGAGGCAAAATAATACTCAAAGCAATTTTATGATCATAGCTTGAGAAACTAAAAATAAATCCAGTGGGTTGTTTGACAGGTTAAGTAGGATAAAAATTAAGAGAAGCCCCATCATTCTTTGACTATTAATTAAAACTTGGACTTATGGTTTATAATCCACCACCCTCCCCAAATTACATGCTATAACATGTTCTGACTCGTTCTCCTTCTACTCCTTTCCCTCGTCAAATAAAAAAAATGTGCTTCGAAACAATCAATTGAAAACTATAGGGAGGGAGGCTTCTTACCGTCAATAGTTCATCAGGATCAAAGAGGTGATGTGTTGTTTTCTGTAATATGTTAATAACATCACCAACATGATGAGTTCGAAGCAACTCCTCTTCCTTCATCTGCAATCACAGTTCTTAACTTATTATTATTATTAATTGATGTTCATGAAGCTTCTAAGCTTGTCTAAAGAAATTCAAACAGCATAAAGAGCCCAGTGTAAAAGCATTAGCACCTTGAAAATAGCCAAAGCTACATGAAACAGAACCTTTGCCCCCTCATAGAAGAGGACGTCCCACACCCGCAGAGTTGTCTGGAAAGTAGAGGCACAAGGGAAAATTTGTTAGTCATCAGAGAAAACATCAGGGTCATTATACTAGGGAAAGTGTGTATGCGCCTGATAGAAAGTGAGTGAGAAAGAGAGATGATCCAACCTCTGAAGGCAAGCTCTTAGAGAAGAGGCATAGGAACCATTCAGTGGCAACAAGGGAGACATCAAACTCTAGTTCTTCCAAATGAGCAGCTATTCTGCATTGTTTTTGTTCCCAATTTCTTAGCAAATTGAGAACAATCAAAACGCCAAACTAGCTAGTTCATCAGAAGGAAAATACCTTGGGCACTTTTTAACAAGCAAATCCTGGAAAACTCTTTGTTCAACATGGCACCCTGACAAATTATTTGTGTAGCAGTCATTCACTAAGACATTCTCCAGAAGAACTGCCAGCATCCAAAAAGCATCTTCCTCTGTTTTCATCACAAGCAACAACAGTGCTGCGACATAATTTAAGCCCTGTTCCAAGGATAATTAGAGTTCTCGGTTATAAGTTACAATTTATTTAATTAAGAATTTAATAATGGCAACCTAGGAGATTAAATCATGACCAATTTAAAATCGAAATCAGTAACTGCCTAGCTGGTAGAAACCTATTAGCACCATTTTTTGGTTCCTTAAATGAACTGTCCAAGAAGATATATACACTATCCTGCCATTCATATTGAAACAGTATTTCCAGCACGGAAATGTAAATGGAGATATTTCCTGCATGACAAGGAAACCATTTATGTTTTACGAAGTGGTGTGAAGAATATCTGGGCAATATCATACAATGTTGTCATGAATAATTTGAAAACAGATGAATATGATAATACACAAAGCATCAAGGAAACCACGAGCAAATAGTACCTATTAGGATTGATTTGATCTAGATGATATACTCATAGGGAAACAAAACAAACACAGACCAACAGTAAAGAGTAGAGGTAGAGGCTATCAGCTCATTACACTGCTAAATAATAGAGCAAGGTGCAGACAGAACTTGACTATGATACAATAAGTCAGGATATAACTCTGGATTTGCTAAACAGTACAACATTGTCAGGATTCACCTTGCTCTGTTGCCAAACCATATGGAAGAATTCCAGGCTAAGCTCATGCAGTTATGCTTCCAAATGTACAGAAAATAATGGAAGGGCACTATTATCGACAATTCGAAGTGTGCAAGATGAAACATGGAAGAGTTTTTGAATTACTTCATTTGACATTCTCAGCAATTGCATAATTGCACCTTCCAGGATTAGCCCCATAGAGAACCTACCTGGCAATAGCCAACATCTGAATCACGAAAAGAATATCCAACAAGAACTCTTCGGAGGGTAGCATGGCCCTCTTGAGTGTCCAACCATGGATGACCAGGAAAGGTCCGTGGCAGGTCCTGGAAACAAGAAACAATTAACAAAGTGAAGAAAGAAAATTGATAGCAATATGAACAACACCTGCAAGGAATATTATTGGGAAACGGTCCAATAATTTTGCTGCTGTGAAAACCGGGTAACTTAAGCTTGAACAAAAAATCAAAAAAATGAAGCAATGACTAGATCCCTTGTATGGAAAATTTACACAATCATTACTCTACTTGATATCCAGCATTGTACGAGTTTTTTGGTCTGTAAGATGTACAGCAATTAGGTACTTTAATAAACAGTCTTCAAAAGTTTTTTTTTTTTCGTTCATCTCAAAGGTTCTTAACCCCCTCCCCCCAACCCAATTCAATGTGTTCAGTCAGCAACATGTCTTGCACAAGAGACATCAAAGAAGCACTTAGACCAAGACTGTTTGATGAACACATTATGAAATCAACCATCATAAAGTAATTGGTTGGAACAATGGATTCTTAAAATTTGAGTTTGAAAATCACAACAGAAAATAATGCCAATTTGAAAAGGATGGGTGTACAGGTTTTGTAATTCAAGATACTCATGGTCATTTGGTTTTTTCTAAAGCTGTCTATTGTTCTTCTGTTGCTAGTTCCAAAGTGGTGGAGGCTATGGCTATGAAGGCAGCTTTAAGCTAGAAAAAGGATGGCTGGACTGATATGGGATGGAGTCAGATCGCGTGGAGGTGGCAAACAAGATTGTGCAAGGCTCTTGGTCCTGGGAAATTGAAGCCATTGTTCATGATATTTTGCAGCCAAGCAACTGCACAAATTCCTCTTCTTTGAACACGTGAGATGGAATTGTAATCATGCTGCATGAGCTGTTGGTAAACAAGTTTCTAGGAGCACACCTGTGTTTACCAGTATTAGTAATGTTCCACCATGCTTATTAAGCATCATTTTGGATGAACATTAAAATTTGATGAAACATCGACTGGTTTTGTTATCAATAATCTGCTCCGATCAGTTATGAGAAACATAAATACCAAATAACACGATTGCATTTGCTTTTTCTCTACTCTCGATGGCACAAAAAAATCACCAAGTTCTATCAGAACAAAGATCTTAAAACAACATTTTATCATCTCATGCATCAACACTCATCCAAATCAATCCTACAAATCTAAACAAGAACTTTCAGTGTTTGATGAATTTAAAGATGCAAACACCTACCTTTTCAAAACAAATTTGACCCCTCAACAGAGCCCGTCATATAACAAGTAGATCTAAAAAATCAGGGTTTAAGCAGGATAGCCAAAAAACAAAAAAAAAACAAAAACACATCATGGCCATAATTATCTTTGCAATTCAAAATAATCCAAGGGATTCACACCAGATAGTCAAGCCAAAGTAACCACCAAATCCAATATCATATTTTGACAATCAAAAACAGCAGAAAATCTTCCAAGCCCGTCACACCAAACCCCATAATTTTGCAATCAAAATAAACGCAGAAAACCAATCCAAATTATATAAAAACCCGCTTTGGCATGTTGCAAGATAACATAAATTAAGACTCACATGATCAATCTGCTTTGTAGCTGCTGTAACCTTCCCTTCAACAGCCTTAGTCAAATCATTGTAGTAACTATCAGGCACCGTAGACTTCTTCTTTGCAGCACCAGAGAGCGAAAACCAAACCTTAGGCCTAAGCACAGGGGGTATCCCCTTCCTTATAAGCCTCTTCAAAGTGATTGCATTGGTTAAAGTTGACAATCTGAGAGAAGATTTGAGTGCAATTCCTTCAGTTAATGAAGAAACATGTGGCAGCAGATACCAATTAGAACCTTTACTAGCTTCCAAAGCCCACCAAACCCTCCCTTGTTGCCTCACTTTCTCTCTAACCTCATTCAATATATTAACATCATCGACATTGCCCTCCACAGCGAACCCATAAAGGTCTTGGAATTTGACCATCAAGTTTGCCCTTCTTGAATGGATACTTGGCCTCAATATTTGCATTTGAGGTTGGAATCCTATGGAAAATTCTCTTTTGCTATGTGTATGGTACATTTTTTTTATATATATTTATTTGTCTGATAGATCAACAAAGCAAAGATAACCAGAGAAGTGGTGACAAAGGGAGGAAGGAGGAGGCTCTGCTTTTCTCTTTTGCTTTTATCAAATGTGAAAAGGCCACAAATGGCTTGGAAACATAAAGAAGTGGTCAATTTTGAAGCTTAAATAGAATAGTCTTCAGATGAGCAGCGGGGAAATGGAAGACCGCTTTGTGTCATTCATTCATAAATAATGATAATAATAATAATAAAAGCTTAGAACTTCAGCCAAATAAATAATTTAAAAACCCAAATTTCAGATAGGACAACAAAGAAAGGTTTGAGCTTTTCAATCACTAGATAAAAAGAAACCACAAGAAGGGCAAAGCAAGAAAAGCACAGTTTCGTTCGGACAGAACCCACAGAACAGATCTTCCTGGTGAGAGATATTCAGAGAGAAAGGAAGGGGTGATGATGGTTGAAGAGTTTGCTGGGTTTTCTTCCTATCTTTCTAGAGAAACCAAAAAAAGGAAGGATTTGAAAGATAAAAGACCCGATTACTCCGGGTAATCAAGGCTTTAACGGGAAAATAATATACGAGAGGGATTTATTTAACGGGAAAATGGGTGGTGGCCTGTCGCCCTGAGGTGTAGGAGAAGAATTGGAATTTTTTATGAACTGTCCGTTTGGAATTGCGGCGAAACGGAGGGTCGTAAAATTTCAAATTGTTTTTCAATTAAATTTTTTTTATATTTGATGATGTGATAATATAAAAAATAAATTTTAAAAAATTAAAAAATAATTATTTTAATATATTATTGAGTAACAAATATTTTAAAAAACAATTATTATTATATTATTATCAAAAATTTGAAGTGACGAGCAGGGACGAAACTGCAACGGCTCATTAGTTTTGAGGCTCTGCTTTGTGACTTTGTTTCTATTAAAATAACCTTTTTGTTAGGACGTCCCCAAAGTTCAAATCAATCCCTCAAGCATGTTAGATCTTTCATAAAAGTACTTTCATGTTTACAAAATAGCCCTTTCAAAACTAACAAAGTTTTAGATTGTTAGAATTAAAGAAAAAATAATAATAAATAAAGGACAATTCTCAATTGAGTCTCTATTTTAAGATCATGATCAAACATATTATGTGTTTTTTTTTATGCTTGATTTTTAGCATCAATAAAAATAATAAAATGATGATGTTGATAATAATATATAATTAAATATAATTAATTGAGGTTACTTCAGATAAAAGATGAGATGCATGATTCAAATTATTCAATATGAATATAAATTAAATAATTAGTTTTACTTTAAGATAAATATTAAAATAAAATAAAAACTATTCTTTTAATATAATCTATGTAAAATTAAAAATAAAAAAAATAAAAAAGCTATGACAACAAAATTATTTTTAAAACAAATTTAAATATTTATGAAAAAAATATAAGTTATTACATGAATTGAATGATTAAGAGTACAATAATAGTTGTTATTTTTAATTCAAAAATATATTAAAATAATATTTTTTATTTTAAAAAATTATTTCTAATATCATAATATTAAAAAATAAAAAATAAAAAATCAAATTTCGCCTCAATACCAAGGAGGGAGGGAGACAGCTTGGTATCCGCGTCCCTGTGTGCGTGTCCACTCCTAGTCCTTGTCTGTCTTGTGTTGTTTTACTTTCCCAGGCATATATGTGTGGGAGCCTTTTCACACGTGTGTTCCCTCTCGCTCTGGTCATTTTTAGGGTAAACTTCAATTTTATTTTTATATATATATATATAATTTCATCAATTTTCAACTTTTTTATTTTATTTTTTGATTTATGTGGGGTGTTCGGATCAGTTTGCGCGCGCCATGATTAATCCCCACGGTCCACTAAATACCCTTCTCTTATACACATCTTCATTGTAGTAACTATCAGGCACCGTAGACTTCTTCTTTGCAGCACCAGAGAGCGAAAACCAAACCTTAGGCCTAAGCACAGGGGGTATCCCCTTCCTTATAAGCCTCTTCAAAGTGATTGCATTGGTTAAAGTTGACAATCTGAGAGAAGATTTGAGTGCAATTCCTTCAGTTAATGAAGAAACATGTGGCAGCAGATACCAATTAGAACCTTTACTAGCTTCCAAAGCCCACCAAACCCTCCCTTGTTGCCTCACTTTCTCTCTAACCTCATTCAATATATTAACATCATCGACATTGCCCTCCACAGCGAACCCATAAAGGTCTTGGAATTTGACCATCAAGTTTGCCCTTCTTGAATGGATACTTGGCCTCAATATTTGCATTTGAGGTTGGAATCCTATGGAAAATTCTCTTTTGCTATGTGTATGGTACATTTTTTTTATATATATTTATTTGTCTGATAGATCAACAAAGCAAAGATAACCAGAGAAGTGGTGACAAAGGGAGGAAGGAGGAGGCTCTGCTTTTCTCTTTTGCTTTTATCAAATGTGAAAAGGCCACAAATGGCTTGGAAACATAAAGAAGTGGTCAATTTTGAAGCTTAAATAGAATAGTCTTCAGATGAGCAGCGGGGAAATGGAAGACCGCTTTGTGTCATTCATTCATAAATAATGATAATAATAATAATAAAAGCTTAGAACTTCAGCCAAATAAATAATTTAAAAACCCAAATTTCAGATAGGACAACAAAGAAAGGTTTGAGCTTTTCAATCACTAGATAAAAAGAAACCACAAGAAGGGCAAAGCAAGAAAAGCACAGTTTCGTTCGGACAGAACCCACAGAACAGATCTTCCTGGTGAGAGATATTCAGAGAGAAAGGAAGGGGTGATGATGGTTGAAGAGTTTGCTGGGTTTTCTTCCTATCTTTCTAGAGAAACCAAAAAAAGGAAGGATTTGAAAGATAAAAGACCCGATTACTCCGGGTAATCAAGGCTTTAACGGGAAAATAATATACGAGAGGGATTTATTTAACGGGAAAATGGNTTTTTTTTTTGGTTTTTATGGATTTTTCTGGGATCTTTAGTGTTTTGTGTATGTTCAAGGTGTAATAATTGTTTCTTGAAATATTTTTTTATTAAAAATATATTAAAATAATAATTTTTATATTTTAAAATTTTTTTAACATAAACATATTAAATGATCTGAAATTTTTTTAAAAATAATAATTTAAAACAAAAGGAAAAACTTTAAAAAATAAATTTTTTAAAATATTTTAAAAATATAAAACCATTAATTCCTAGTTTACGAGCAGAGAGCACCCACCACAATCATTCATCGGTTCCTCAACCACTCTCTTTCGTGGAGATCCATGTTGAAAGGTGTGGATAAATTATGGTGTTGACCTCACGAAAGTGGCAAGCAACTATCCATGCTACCATGTTTTCGCAGATCTTGGGGGGTGGTGCCCTACCGACACACCATGCTATTAATTATCAAAGAAAGTGACTGTTTATTAAATTCAAAGGGTGAATTCACTGCAATATGTAATTTCAATCATCACGAGACTATTGAATTCTCTACTCCAGATTCATGATTACTGTCCTCTCTCGTTGATATTATTGGAGCCACCCAGTTTCTTTCTCCCAATCGACAAGACCGTATCCGAATCATGAGCAGTATAGCTCAAGCAAATTCATGGTATTTGAAATTATATTTAAAATAATATTTTTTTAATTTTTTAAAATTATTTTTCATACCAATATATAAAAAAATATAAATATAAATAAATCTTAATTTATAAAAAATATAATTTCAACATGTTAATAAACACTATCTTATTTAATCATAGAATAATTGCATACAAATTAGGTCTGCATCTTTCGACAGTCTATATCAAGAGTGGTCAAAACCAGATTTTACGTGAGAGGGCAGCTGGATATGATGGGATGAAAAGGTTACCATTAGTTTAAAGTTTTTATGTCGGAGGTTAATAATTAACCCTTTAATTTTGAAGGGTATTTTTAAATATATTTTCCTTCTAACATCCAAATTTACTAATTTAATATCTCTTATATTATAAAAAAAAAAGAAGAAGAACAAAAACCCTTCAACTATAGAATAAAATTCTCTTTTAACTATCTATCTAATGTATAATTAATTAAGAACAGCATGGACAATGATCTTTGGAAGAAACGACATTGGTAAATTGTTCGGCTGTCCTAGGTTCGGACTATATGACTATATGACAAAGGTTAAATTATTTTTAATGAGTCACTTTTGACTCTGGTTTCGGGTGGTTGCATCTGGCACAACGTGGGATTATACAGGTCTATAATCCTAACGTGACCAAGTGTATGACAGGCCTTCTGCAATTTGAAAACACAACGAATAAATATCATCTTTGACAAATTATATACATACTCAAAATTTAATATCTTCATTACCAACCTCACTGGAGCACCCTACCAGACTTGTATTATATTTATAAAAAAATATTAAAATAATAATATAATTAATTGATCAAAATTAATTTATTAAATTTATAATTCAGGTTATAAAACTATAACAACTTTATAAAAAATAAAATAAATAAAATATAAAGATTAATTTCTAATCAACTCAATGTTTAAAAAAATTAAAAAACAAAACTACTTGAGTTAACTTGATTAACCTGTCAAATCCATCACTTAGGTTAATATGTTAAACTCACAATTGAAGTTATAAAATTAAGATAATTTTATAGAAAAAATAATTTTTAATTAACACAAAGTTAAAGATTGAAATCGAAAGATAAATTAATTAGAAAAGCAAAAAAATCAATTCAACTAACTTGTTGATACAATCCATGCAACGATTATGTCACCTGTGAAAACTCACAATCTAAGATCTAAAAAAAGTGAAGCAATTCAACACAGGTCATGAGATCGCATTAAACTTATATAAAGCAAATCAATAAAAATTACATAACTGAATTAATAAAAAAATAAAAATAAATAAATGGAATTAATAGAATCAATTTGTCAAACCCGCGATCTAGATCATAAAATCAAGATAACCCATAAAAAGTAAATATAAAAAATATGAAATTCAACTTCCAATTAATTCAATGTTAAAGGATGAAATCAAAAAAAGTCAATTAGATAAAAACAAATAAAAAAAAACTTAAGTTAACTTGTAAAACTTGCAACTTGAATTATAAGATCTGGATAAATTTATAGAAATTAAATAAAAAAATATAAAACTCATTTTAAAAAATCAATTCAAAGTACATAAAAAAATAAACAAAGTCAATTTGGATCAACTTACCAAACCTACGACCTAAATAATAAGATCGAAATAATTTATTGAAAGAAAATAAAAAAGAAATATAAAGTTAATTTTTAACTAGCTTAATATTAAAAAAAAATCAATTAAAAAACTATCAACATGAATTAACCTACTAAACTTATGACCTAAGTAATAAGATCAAGATAAATCTAAAATAATTATAAAAAATAGAATTCTTTTTATTTCTAACCCTATAGAAATAAAATAGAAAAAAATTACAAACCTTTATTTTCAACCAACCCAATATTAAAAGACAAATCTAATATTTAAAAAAAATAGCCCAAAAAAAAAACTTGCGTCAAACCGAATTGACCTATTAAACTCTTGATCTAGATTATGACATCGAAATACATTTATAAAATGAAAAAAAAATAAAGTCCAACTTTTAATAAATATAATGTTATAAGTTGAAATAAAAGGGAAAATAAACTAAATCCATGAGACTAGTATATAATTCAATATAAAAAGAAATTATAAAGCACAATTACCTAAATAATTTACTAATAAAGGATAAAATTAAAAAAAATATTAAGGAGTTTAATGGTGAAACTAGAAAAAAATTAAGTGAAAAAAAGAAAAACAAAAAATAACAATATTTTAATTAAAAAAAAACATTTGAGAAGCATATTTATGTTATTTAAGGTTTTGTATAAATTATATGTAGACTTATAAAGAGAGAGAAAAAAAGGTTGAATTTTTTTTGTCAATCAATAAATAAAATTTATTTAGATAGCTAATTTTGATATATTTTAAGCTTTTATGAAGTTATCCAGCCTACACACATTCATTGTTAGCACCGGGGTTGTCATTTGTCTAATACTTATTCTACATAGAGCTTCATAGTGACACAAGGATTTACAGGGTTTTAGGGGGCATTTTTTATTTTAATTTTTTATAGAAATTTTATCGTTAACTTTTTAACTTTTTTTAATAGCAATCAATATTATTTTTGAACCAACAAATTTATTTAGATCATATCATTATAACTTTGAAATTGATCTAGATAAGAAGGTTGTGATTTTTGATAATGTAATTTTTTTTTAATTTTATCCTTAAATATTTTATAAGTGTCGCCTGGGTTGCATTTAGATTGGCTAAATTGATCAAGTCACTTAAAGGCAACTCGCATAAGATTTAATTTTAAACTCAAGTTAAATAAGGAGGTTTCAAGGTTGAAGTTTCCCTTTTTTTTCTTTACAATTCAGCCTTTTTTTTAATTTCATCTTCTGATTTTTTTTTAATAGTCATCTAGGTTGTTTTTGGAACTACTAAGTTAACTAGATTATATAAAGGCAACATCTATGTAGTTTAATTTTAAATCTGAGTTAGGTAAGAAGTTAGACTAAAAGTTTTTGGTTATTGTAAATTTCATTCTTAATTTTTTTTTATATAAATTAAGTAGATTACTTTTAGATTAGTCAAGTCAATTAGGTTATGTTAAAATAATTATCATACAGTTTAATTTTAAATTGAGCTAGACAAATAGCTAAATCAAGAGGTATCAAAGTTATGCTTCTTCTTCTTTCTTTCTTTCTTTTTTCTTTCAATTCAATCCTTTTTTCTTTTAATTTTATCACTTTTTTTCTTAACTTCGTTCTTAAGTTTTTTTGTTTAACAATTATCAGAGTTGCTTTTAAACCAAGTTAAATAGACCAAGCAACAAAAGTCTCACATGATTTATTTTTAAACCTAAAGTGAGCAAAGAGTTAGATCGAGATGTTTTTTTTTATGTTAATTTCATCATCTTCTTCTTCTTCTTCCTTTTTTTTTTCTTTCAATTTCATAATTAAACTTTTTTCACAAGTTGGCTTGGTTTTTTATGAGCTAACTAAGTTGAATGGTTCGAGTTGGAACAATTTTTATACAATTTAATTTTAAATCCAAGTTAGGTAAAGAATTGGATTAAAAGATTTCGAGGTTGATATGTTAAATATAATTTAATAACAATATCAAATAATTCTTTACAACCTGAATACCTTTTATTATATTTTAAGAAAATATGAATCTCACTCGAAGCATAATGCATATAAACTAGCATGCAATAAAAGAGATATATATTTATAGACTTATAAGTAAAGGAGAAAAAGAGGTATTATATAAGAAAGTAGAAACAAAAAAGATTTTGCATATGAAAAAGGAAAGAAAGGCAAGTCCTCGTACTAAGCATTTAGGTCATACTATTGATAATGCAAATGTTATAGAATTCACTAGATTATTAACTTGTGATATGTTGTGGGTTGTGCCTAATTTTTCTTTAATATAAAAAAATATTTAGATATTACTAATATTTTTTTTATTGAAAAAAATTAAATCATATGAGAGTTGACTTGATGTAATTTGGTTAACTTTATAAATTTAAAAATAATCCGAACAACTGATAAAAATATAGTTTGACAAAAAAAAAATCTCATGATGATATCTTTTTTAATATTATGATAAAAACATATTGAATTAATATGGGTTGACCTGGGTTCACATGTCAAATCCATTACCCGAGTTATAAGACTTAGATAATCCTATAAAGCATTTAAAAATAAATTATGAAGTCTAATTCTCAATTAACTCAATATTGAAGGATGAAATTAAAAAAAAAATCAATTAAAAAACTAACCTAATATAACAACTCAATTTAACATGTTAAACCCACAACCTAACGTACAAGACCAAGATAATTCCAAAGAAATAAAATCTAAATAAATAACTAAGTCCAATTTTCAATTGATCTAATGTTAAAAAAAATCAATTAAAAAAATACAAAAAAATAACATGAGTCAATTTGCCAAATATATAAACCAGGTTATTAGATCAAAATAACCTCATAAAAAAATAACTTAATTTAACTTGTCAAATTCACGACTCTAGTCATGAGACTAAGATAACGCCATAAAGAGTAAATTAAAATAAATTATAAAGCTTAATTCTCATTTTACTATGTTAGGCTTAATGTTGAATAATGAAATTTTTAAAAATAAAATTAAAAATATGACAAAAAAATTAGTCAAGTCAACTCGGGTTAATTCGTTAAGTATTATTCTTGAGTCATGAGGCCGAAATAACCTAATAAATAACAAATCAAAACAAATTATAAAGCTTAATTTCCAATTAAATACAATATTAATTAATAAAATTAGAAAAAATAAAGTTAATTAAAAAAAAAAGGTCAACTAGGTTAGCCTAACAAACCCATAACCCATGTCTTAAGATAAGGAAAACACAACAACAAGAAAATTCAATGTTGAAGAATTCGTGACCCACGTCACGAGATTAAGATAACCTCTTAGAAAAAAAATAAAAGAAGAACTCAATTTAACCAGGTTTAAAATACCAAAATCCGTTAACATAATAATGAGACCAAGATATTTGTAAAGAAATCAAATCAAAGAGTTTATGAAGCTAAATTTTTAATAACTCAATATTTAATGATAAAATAGAAAAAAATCAATTAAAAAAAAGCAAAAAAACAACTAAGTCAATTCAGGTTAACCCATTAAACATTATTCCTGGGTATGAGGACAAAATAACCTAATAAGATAAAAGAAAAATGCAAGTTGACACCTAATATTATAATCGCTAAGAAACCTAGTGGTTCGTGAGAGTCTAGGTAAGAAGAAGACATGTCATCGTCAATGTACCTTTCTATAACAAGTTGTTTTATTGTTTGTTTTAAGTAGTGTTTCCATTAGTTAATCTATCTAAGATTTGAGAAAAGTCCTTCTAAGTAAAGAGATCTTTATTTCATTAGGTTAAAATGTAGTCACTCAAAAACCTAAAAAAGTTTGTCTAAGATTTTTAAAAAATCTTTCTTAATAATAAATTTCTTATCTTATCATGTTAAAGCCTAATCATTTGAAAGCTTAAGAAAGAAAAAGGTTTTCGTATGAAATTTAGACCCAATTTTAAATATAGAAAATATTAATCTTATCATAGATCAAATATAGCAAAACCAGGAGCATAAAAAGATTATAAATCATGTAAGGATCATTATTTTAACACTTCTTTACTTTGATGATCACTAAAATATCACGATTTGGTTGGGAATTGTTTTGGTTTAAAACTGAAACTTTAATAGTAAAATCATGAAATGCATGCTATCGAGGCAAAAGAAATCTAAATTACTAGCTCAGGGTATCATGCAAAGTGGCTAGTACAAATATATGAACCAAAACTAGTTTAAATCATACAATCATGATAATATTCTTAAGAATATTACCTAGAAAGATACAGAAAATAAAAAAAAAATCTTAGAAATGACCTTCACCTAGAAACACCACCAAAACTTATAAAAAACAACTCAAACCTAGCAACCATGACTTAAAGAAGTTCTTATAATTACCTTAGACTATCAAAAGAAAAAAAAAAGATAAAGAGGAAAACAATGAACATATTATAAACCATTAAAAAACCTATTTCTATACATCAACATGGTTACATTGATTATTTTTCATATTATTAACCATACATAACATATATTTAGCCTAGCTAAGCATAACAAAACACTAACAATAGTTTAAAAACATCTTAAACAAAACAACATCCAACCTTCAAAATATATTGTCATAAAGACTCTAATGATTATCTTGAATATCAAAACATGCAAATTGATCCTCAATTGACTGCTTAACTTTCAAAAGTTTTAATTAAGTCCTTTATCTCACTAATTTCAATCTCTAGAGTCTTGAGTATTTTACAAGTTGATCCTTAGTTTTTGATTTATACAAATTGATCCCCTAAATGACCATTTAACTTTTATTTTTTTTAATTTGGTCCCTGATTTTGTCAATTTCAATCCCTAAAGTCTTATGCATTAAACAAGTTGGTCCTTGGTTTCTAATTTATGCATATTGATCCACAACTTGACCATTTAACTTTCAATTTTCTTCAACATAGCCTTTGATTTCATTGATTTTAATCCACTAAAGTCTCACTTATTTTATAAATTGGTTATTGGTTTTGAATTTCTTCAACTTGAAACTTAATTGACAACCAAACTTTGATTTTCTTACAATTTCATCCTTGATTTCACTCAATTTATTTGGAAAAATTAAATATGGCCCTTTAAAATTTTAATTTTCTCAAGCCCAAATTAAACTTCTAAACTTATTTTTTCACTAATTAAATCCATGATAAAATTAATTTCACTCATGAAAAGTTCAACTAAGTCCCTGTACTTAATTAAATCTTTTAATTAGAACCAAATTAATTCTTAAGCTTAGTCAAACCTTTAATCAAATTTATGATTAAATTAAATTGGTCTATTAAAAGTGTAATTAAGTCTTAAAACTTAATTTTAATACATATTCATCAAATAATTATTTAATTTGACCTTGAATTTACATTGATATTTAGTCTTGGATATAATAGGTTACAATTGAGTTTTTAATTTTTTCAAAAATTCTACCATGGTTCCTCTGTATATTTGAAACCCTTCTCGATGTATTTTTGTCATGTTGTTGGTCTTTTAAAAAAAAATTAAAAAAATATTCTTTCAATATATTTTTAAATAAAAAAATACTTTAATGATCCTAAAATGGTTCCTTTACGGTCAAATGCGCATTGAAGGTTCTTTGGTATATCTAGGTTGGAGCTTCTTCCACCAGACTTCTAAGGTTTCGAGCAAGGTTTTCTTGTTTTCATTGTAACAAATCTTTTTTTTTTCAGAAATGGGTTTCTTTGACTATCTTTCATGATCCACAGCGTCTAAAATTTCATTTACTTAAGTTTTTCACAAGTTGCTTCCATGTAATAGAATAGCTTTGCCTCAATCTCTATTAACAATATGCATGGAGAATTCTATTTAATTATTTCCTTATAAAACACCCTTATTTTTTAAATTAAGTCTTCAAAATATTTTTTATTTACTTCAGGAAATTGTAAATTTTATGCATAAAAAAATTATAATCTCCTTGAATTCTTGTCACCTGAGAAATTATATATTAATTCAGAAGTAATTATCCGGGAAATAAATAAGCACAAGAAAAAATAAAATTAGATCCCATCAAAGATTATTTTTTGAAAATAGTTTCCTTTTTCATTTTCTCTTGGGTCTCTCTAGTATCCCTTATATTTATCTTTCTCCAAGAATAATTATTGATAGTTATCTATGAAACAATATAGTTTTTTTCTCCCATTTCTTACCTTAGAAAAAAAGATTCTTAATTTCACGTGTCAAGGAGGCATTGTTGTAATGTCAAACATCACCAATGTCTAATCAAAATATAAAGGGAAAATAAAAGTAAAATTACGACAAAACTATAGAATTGTTTTTTATACCAAATATAAACTTACAAGGCATACTTGTCGTTACATTTCCCAAGAAAATTTATTCCAACAGAAAAATGATCACAAATCAACAAACAGGGACGCGCGTAGACACAACTTTTAATTTTAATAACATAAAAACATTATCAATAAACAAAGGCTCACTGGAAGGAAATTGAAAAACGCATATAGAGTACTTACAAGAAGTGAGTAAAAAAATTAAAAAATTTTAAAAAATAAATTATAAAAATTAATTATATCAATTAAAATTAAAAAACAATCGGTTTGATTTGGTTTCAGTTTTATAAAAATAAAAATATCAAGCTAAACTGAAAAAATCAAGTTAAGTATAAAAAACTGAGTCAAACTGATATAAATCAATTTCTATTTTAAAATAATTAAATTAAATTAAATTAAAATTAATTAATTTAAATCTATTTTAATTTAGTTTTGCTTTTTTTTTAATATTAATTTAATTATTTTTTTAATAAAAATTAAACTAAACAAAAAAAATCTTTTAGCAATCATCGCCACTTTATATCCCCAGTAGGTTTATTGACAGGAACACATAGTTGGAAAAAGTTTCGCAGGGAATTTGCTATTTATTGAAATTGAAATTTTTATTTGTAATTGATAATGCCAAATAAATATTATCATAAAAAAAGTACCTATCAATTTCAGTTAATAATTAAATTACAGACAAAATATCTCATCAATAAAATCTAAACATTATTGGTGAAATAGTCAATAAAATTAATGATAAAATTCCCAACATAATTTTTTTTTCTATGTCAGTGATTTCACCGTAAGTTTAGTATTTCTTTTGAAATGTTATTTAATAATTAATTAAAAAATTAAAAAAATCAAAACATTTTATTAGAAGGGACAAACACTCAAGACTTAGAACTCAACAAGCAATTAGCCTAGGGCGTAATGCGAGCCGTATTTTTTTGAAATGGCCTAGAAGCCGACACGCTCTACGTACAAAACTAATATACTCTTCCTTACAACATAATTTTTTTTTCCTGACAATCTTACCTAATCTGCACCTTAATCAAACAAGACGATATGCTATTTAATATTTTTCATGCCTAACCTTAACCAGACAATCGTCTTTTGAGGAGTTTCTATTTGTTAGATCATTAATTTCTAATATTATATTTTGGGTTTGAATTAAAGTAAAAATTGTGAGAGCATTTTTTAAAAAAAATATTACCTAGATACTGATGCCCTGCCTGAAATTCAGCAGAAAAATGAAGATAATAATTTTGATGCTACTTAATTATTTGCATTCCAAATAATGTATTATATAATTTTGATTTAATTTTTTATATGTTTAGATAATTTTAATGTACTGATGTTATAAATAATTTTTAAATAAAAAATATTATTTTAATATATTTTTAAATAAATACATTTTAAATAACAACTTTGTTATATTTTCAAATACCCCCGCAACATAATTTGATAACAAGATGTGTTTTTTTAGGGGTGTTTGAGAGTATGATTTTGATTATTTTTTAAAGTGTTTTTTATTTAAAAATATATCAAAATAATATATTTTTTTATTTTAAAAAAATTAATTTTAAAATAAAAATTATTTTTGTTCACTAATATTGTCATATTCATTTATATGTATAGGCGTTAATTTTTTTTTGATTTATGTAGGGTGTCTAGACTAATTTATACACACCATGACTAATTCTTATGGTCCACTGAATATCTTATAAACTCAGTAAACAGATAAGATATTATAAAGATAACAAACATAAATACAACTTAGATATAATAAAAGGAAATAAAACCCAGATATAATAAAAGGAAATAAATTCCTAGGCGAATCCCTTTAATACATACATGTATAGGCGTTAAATTTATCATGATGGTGGGTGAAGGTTCAGAACGATGCAAATGACAGGTACCAAATGTGCATGTTTAAATTCCTCCACCGGCACAACACTACACCAACCGATTTATATGTAGGACCCGCACGGTTGAAATGTGATAAACAAGGACTTTGCTCACACGGTTCTAGACTTTCTAGTGTAGTTTCCAAATCAGTCAGGTAATAGCTCCATTAACTATTTTTTTACTGTTTAAGGCTACATTTTTTATCCTTTTATATATTATTATGAATAAACTATATAAAATTATGAATTATATAAAATTTAAGTTAGTATTTTTTTTTGTTTGAAGAGTTCTATTTTTTAATTATATAATTAAATTCAAAGAGTTTTTCTGATTCATCTATAATTTTTTTAATATTTTATATAAGAGAAATTTATTTTTTAAAATAAAAAGTATTTTTATTTAATATTTATAATATGTATAGTCTTGCATGATTTTTTTATTCTATCAATTTAATTTATGTATTTATTTCTATTATTATTTGCTTAAGTAAAATGTTATTTTAATAAATAAATTTAGCAAATACAACCGGGTAGATATTCTATTTTTCAAGACTAAACATCTTGATACATACCTGTTTTTTTATATTTTAAGTTTTATTATTAGATATCATTAATGATTATTTATTTATTTATTCACACATATAATTTTTGATTTATATATTTAATTACATGTATGCATAAAAAAATTTACTTCACTCAAATTTTTTTTAACTATATAAATGGGTTGGAAAAACTTATATATATAATATTATTTTATAAAAAATAAAAATAAATAAGCTACGTGGCAGATTGTGAGTCACATAATTAGCAGTAATTAAATGAAATAAATATCTTTATAACTAGCTTGCTACTAAAATTATTGAAATTAATTAAAACTTATTAGGAGTAGTTAGCAGTCATCTTATCTTCTTTTTCTTGCAACTTTTTTGTTTTGAAAAACTGAATTCTTCTTACTGGAGATCAATCTTTTGCAAGTTTGACATAGAGTTTATGAGGAGGATTTAACATTCAATATGAACAATTTATCCACGGATCAGAAGCAATTCATGATTCAACATGAAATAGAAAATGTGCTTCTCAAAATAAAATTACATATATATGTATATGTATGTATGTATGTATGTATATATAAAATACGATAAATCATGTCATAGCGTTCAATCATCGAAAAATGATGAATTAATATAATTAATACTGTTTATATACAGAAAGAAGCCCTAATTTTTATCATTGGATGACAAAAAAAGGATTGCAAATTGCAAGGAAGAGATACCCGGGAAACCAGCCAAACCTTATTACTTTCATTGCAAGATTCTTAGAGCAGTTGAACTCCATCTCTCTATAGCTAGCTATATAATCCCTATTCCCCATATTTTATAAACCATAACTTGACAAGGAAAAACAAAATCAAGAACATGAACACAAGCAAAGATAAAAAACAAAAAAGGGATCTTGTCAAATGCCTGGCCTTCCCATGTACGCCGCTGAGTTTTTAACCTGTTTGCCTCTCGATCGATGGATCGTCACAAAGGGTCCTTCTTTAGATCAAAGAGACATGAAAAAGGAATTGAATGTGTAGCATGTATGCATGATCTCCCGCCAGACAATTCATCCTCCTCCTTCTTGTTCAGCATGAGAACCATTCTGATTTACGATACTCTCCGTTTGCTTTTGATCTTTAACACCAACAAAGAAGAAAGGGAAGGAGCAGCTAGCTAAAACAAGTATAGTGAAGAAGACAAGCTGGAGTGTTGTTCTAGCTAGAACCTAAAACACACAGGTGGAGTATTATATAAAAGGATAGACCAGAGAGAGAGTAGAGTGGAGGAGAGGGTGTTCCCAAGAAGATGACGAGCGTTTCCCGTTAATGCTGTTTTCAAAGGTAGGGTTTGTATTTTCCTAAAGGTGGACCAATAATTAAAGACCAGCAGGCTGCTTTTTTGTTTTACACGTTGGGTTGCTTCTCTTTTGTCTTACTTTATAATAGTCAACGACATTACGTCTCTCTCACTTTCTGTCGCCGATGGAATATTTTACTGGCGTGCAAACACCAGTCCATCCGTGCTTTATATTGCCGGTAGATTTACCGATTGAAATGCATTGTCGAAAACGAGTTACCCTCAGTTATATTTGCTATCCTTCAGTATTACCGATTCCTGATTGAATAATGACACCCAAAAAAAAAATAATAAAAATAACGCACCGACCAATTTCCATCAGTTATTTTATTGATAATTAAATTATGACACCCAAAAGAAAAAATAAGGCACCGACCAATTTCCATCAATTATTTGGTTGATAATTAAATTATAGATAAAATATTTCTTCTGCCAAACTTAAACAGTGCCAACGGAATAGATGATGAAATCCAAGGATTGGTAATTTTTCATTGGTAAGTTATAAAACTTTTAAATTATTTTGTAAATTTTGGATGAAATGGTGTATATATATATATATTTATAACGCAATAACTGATATAATTTGTTTTTTCCATAGGAAATTCATTGTTGTTTATTGAGTTATTTAATTGTTAATTTGTTTTTAAAAAATCACAATCAAATCAAATGTTATCAAATTTATTTAATATCAAAACTTTATTAATTTTAATAATCATTTAAAAATAATTTTATAACAATAAATACATTGCTACATAAATAAAAACTCTAGAATGAAGAGTAGGATAGAATAAAGTAATATATTCCATCATTTTCTACTAATTCTTCCTATTTTTATTTTTTAATTGTGCTTTCAATTCTTCTTCTAATTTGGCTACATGCTTTTTAACATTTTATAGAACCCTTGCCTCAAATCCTAATTTTGACCGGCTTGGGTTAAAATATTGAGTGCCTAGAGTAAAAACAGTACGATTCGACCTTATTTTTTTAGTTGATGTTATAAGTGTCTCATAGATCTAATTTCTATCGGGTGTATAAATTTCTTTAACTTTCAACCACAATCAAGGATTGTGAAGTGATCTTCTTTTTAACTAAAATATAAAGGAAAGGAATTTCCTTAACAAAAAATGAAATCAACAAGTCTCTCTTGTTATAAAATAATTCACCCTCGAGCAACAACACTTCAAATCCACCATTGTAGTTCTTCTCCTATAAACAAACCTAATAATCCGACCCTTCATCCCTTCCACCATTATTAAACATGTCAATTAATTTACCAAATAAACTCGCTATTCACAATCCAAAACCAATAACATCATTTATAGAATTTCCATCCTAAAACAACCTTTTATATACCCATAAATAGTATGCATAATAGCACATTCATAGCCTCCATTTAGCACCCTCATTCCCTTCAATGCAATAACTACCCAAGACAAAAACCACCATTATTGTCATCTTCTCCCACCATTTAAAACATCCCTCGTCTTTTCACAAATCAACCTTATCGCTATTCCTTCCAAATCAATCCTATAATCAAGATTTATCCTTCTTTAACCTCAACCTTAATTAAAACCACATTGCCTCCTCTTAGCTCTAAAGATAAATTTTGATTTAACAATACCACTATCATAAAATCTTCCTGGTAATCCTTTTTTTTAGCTTTCCCTTCACCTAAGCACCATCCAATTAACATATAAATAAACCAATTTAGCAACTAATCAAACATTAAAATAAGACCAAAAATAAAATAACAAACTTAAATGAAAATCAAACAAAACAATCCTAAAATTCAAATACCTTTACCTCTACATTTCCTCACTAACCTGTTATTAGTTGATACTAGAGAAAGGCTGTAAAATCAGGTTATATATCTTTTTATATTTTTAGTTTCCATGTTATTTCATTGTTGTCGTCATCTAGAATCTAGTGCGACAAAACTTATAAAAAAAAGTTGATTATTTGTAATATAAGCTTACAACTTGAAAAAAAGGATCAAAATTATAAAATCAGTTTAATATATCTTCCAAAGGTGAATTAACATTCAAGTAAGATAATGATTCAAGGTTGAATCATTTTTAGGAAAGATGAAATAATGCAAATTAACGAGTATCATTAAAGAATCCCTTACATATAATAGTTGGCCTATTACAAGATCATAAAATAAGAATGTTAAGGAGTCACTCAATGAGCTAATTCATGAGACTTAGGTTTTTTTTCCTATAAGACTTGCAAATTTAATTTATTTCTTACTTACTTGCCAATTAGGCTTATTTTTTAGTTGTGTTGTTTTATATTAACGAGAATAATTTTCTATATGAACGCTGGATTAGGTTGACATTTTTCTTAAAGTATACGGTTAAAATTTTAGGTCAATCAAACATAAAAAAGGCCTTGCAATAAAGTTTTAAAAGCTATTATGCATGAATTATATTAGTTTTATTGTTGATTTAAGATTTTTTTTCTTGTTTTATATAATTTTTTTTCTAGCATTATTAAGAATATTTTATATAACAACTCCACTTTTTCAAAGCCAAAATTAGTGGTGATTTTTTTTTATCATTAGGTTATTGATGCTTTCACAATATCATTCTGTGAATTTATAAATGTGTTCCATTCATTTGTAAGGCATAACCCATATAGTATAATGCAAATCAACATCTCATAAACAATGACAATTCACATTTTTGCAATGGTATTCAAGGGTTTATTGTAATAAAATTTATTTATTAGTGTAGTACAATACTTAAGTAATTTCACTATACAACATTCTCAAAAAAGAAATATCACATGCATGAATTTATAACATCATGTTTACACATCCATATATTCACATGAGTGTTCCATTACAACTATCAATATCGATCATTTTAAAAGTGTCAAATGGTAACTATATAACTAGTATATCCATTCCTATAAAATACATATTGTCGATAACAAACAAATATAGTTCTTTTCAAAAGGTGAGTTATGGAGCAAATTTCCTTATGCATTTTGCTGGTGTGACATTCCTTTTATAACACAAGATAATTTCAAGCATTACAAGTAATTTAAAAACATAGAAATGGATAATTAAAGAACTATTAATGTTACTTTTCATTTATGTCTTAAAAGAGTACAACTCTTTCATTTCTCCTTACTTATGTAATACCACCCTTAATAATTAATCTATTACTGAGGTTAATTACAATAATCAATCTCGGTCATCCATCTTAAATATTATTAACCAAAACTACCCCTCGAATTCAAATTGGTTATCACTTTAGGATGACTTTAGCTAAAGTTAGTCGGTAGATGCAACCTGATAATCCTTCTAAGATGCCACTAGCCAAAACTAATCATTAAATACAAC
Organism: Populus ilicifolia; assembly: GCA_015708895.1. NCBI lineage: Eukaryota > Viridiplantae > Streptophyta > Magnoliopsida > Malpighiales > Salicaceae > Populus > Populus ilicifolia. The sequence goes on along the minus strand of SRLM01001881.1, from coordinate 44,587 downwards.
CCAATCATCCTTCTAAGATGCCATTAGCTGAAAGTAATTAACAGTCATAACTTGACTATCTATCTTGAATGTTATTAGCCGAAACTAATCATTAAAGATAACCCGATCATCTTTCTAGGATATCATTAGTTAAAGTTAATAATCAAACACAACCTAGTAATCCTTCTAAGATGTCATTAGTCAAAGTTAATTATCAAATGCAACCTGGTCATCCTTCTAGGATCCTATTAGCTGAAGCTAATTAACAATCATAACCTAGCCATTCATCTTTGATACCATTAATCGAAGCTAATCATCAAACACAACACAATCATCTTTCTAGGATACCATTAACCAAAGTTAATCAACACTCATAATACGACCATCCATCTTGGATGCCATTAGCTGAAACTAATCATTAAACACAACTTGGTCATCATTTTAGGATGCCATTAGATGAAGCTAATCATTAAATGAAACACAATCATCCTTTTGAGATGCCATTAGCTGAAGCTAATCAATAATCATAACCTACCCATCCATCTCAGATGCTATTAGCTGAAACTAATCATCAAACATAACCTAATCATTCTTCTAAGATGCCATTAGCCAAATTTAATTTACAATCATAACTTGATCATCCGCCTTGGATGCCATTAACCAAAGCTAATCATCAACCAATCGAACATTTCATAGGCAGTTTATGAAATCATTATAATGTGATAATATATCCTTTGTAATGCACATCCAAACGATTCATAACAATTTGACATTCACTATAACATAACAGTAGACCCTTCGTAATACTCGTACAAGTGTTCTATAATAGTTTAACGTTCAATATAACACAATAATAGATCATTTATAATACTTAAACAAGCATGCTGAAACAATTTAGCATTCTGTATAGCATAACATTAAATCTTTCGTAATACTCATACAAACATTTAGGATAATTAACGTTTAATATAATATAATGATAGATCCTTTATAATACTTATATGACTATTCATAATAGTTAATATTTAGTAAAATACAATAATAGATCATTCGTAATACTCATACAAATATTTGTAATAATATAGCATTTTGTATAATACAATAATATATCATTTATAATACTAAAAAAATATTTCGCAACAATTTAGCGTTCAATATAACACAACAATAACTCCTTTATAATACCCAAATAAGGATTCCATAATAATTTAGCATTCTGTGTAACACAACAATAAATCCTTCACAATACTTATACAACTATTCATGACAATTAACATTCACTATAATGCAACAATAAATCTTTCATAATACTTATACAACTCTTTGTGATAGTTAATGTTCAGTGTAATACAACAATAAATTCTTCTTAATACTCATACAACCATTTGTGACAGTTTAACATCCATATAACACAACAATAGATCCTTCATAATAAATTCATTTTAGAAACTAATGTTATGCTAAGAGGGGGTGGAAGTCACCTATATACTCCTTTCATGAAATGTCCTTGTTCAGTCACAGATCGGGTCTTGGTCACACCATTTAATACATCAATGGTTACAAATTAGTATATTTGCATTTTGGTAATCAAATAGCTTGTCACCACATAAATTTCAAGAACACACGTGTTCATATTCCAGCGTTTATATATTACAATCATACAATGTAATCATTTTAGCAATTGAACTAGTTTTGATATGTAATTTATTGTAGAACCTCATCAATGAAAATGGTTCATTGGTACTGTAGATTCATCAACAAATTAATTCATTAGAATACAAAATCATTGATGAAAATGGTTCGCTGTTGACATAAACTCGTTAGCAAATTGATTTGTGGGAACATGAAATTCAGTAGCAAAAATCGATTCGCTGTTGACTTCATAAATTTAGCAATGAGAACTGATTTGCTGTTGCCATCACAATTCGACAGCGAAATTGATTTGTTGTTGACTCCACAAACTCAACAGTGAAAATTGATTCATTTCTAACACCACAATTCAGTAGGGAAAAGTGATTCGTTGGGAATAATGTACTTCACGAAAATGACCAGCCCATATAGGTTATAGTTAACTTAGAAATCATTGATTAAAATCGAGTTACCATTGACTTAGAAATCATCAATGCAACACAGTTTTTCTGTTGACGCTGAAATCGTTAGCATATATGGTTTACGGTTGTCGTATAAATTATTGGCAAAATTAAGTCGCTGACAACTTAGAATTCATCAGCGCAACCCCTATCGTTGCGGATTCAAAAATCAACAACGGTAATGAAGTCATTTATGGTTTCACTCCTTCTTTTCGGCTAAGCATAAAGCTTGCATTAGGCTTCCCTCTACCAATGTTTTTCACCCTAAGTGGGAATAGAACCTCACCAAATCATACTCTATTAATCACTCATCACCAAACAATATAAACATCAACACATGTTTACTTAACAAGGTTTTCCCATTTCATCCCTTCTAACATCACTTTAAGTCCTCAATGGTATTATCCAAAATTCATCTATATAATTTATAGCAATTCAATGACATATAAACAAGTTTGATATTCATGCTATTTCACACCAACTTATAGAGGTTCATCATGTGAGATTTTGTCAATGTTTCTAATCTTAGTCGAAGTATATAGGCCTTTTTTATCCAATCTTTCACATACATTTCATTAAGTTTGCTATAATAGTAAAGCCAACAATATATCACACTCATACATATAACCATTTCCTTTCCAATTAAATAAGGTCATCCATTACACATATAAACTTAAGGCATCAATATAAAGTGAATTTAATTTTGGTTTCCATATGCTTTTAAGGTTTAAATGATAGTACAATTCTGTTCATAACACTTTTTAATTTTTTTTCCACATAATTTCATCATTCATAAATGCATAAATTTTATCATAAGCACAAGCATATGTTCTATTTTGGTTTCATATAATTAAACAACTCTAAGAAGGTCATCATCTTTGTATTTTATCCCTTTGATCCATGTTATGTCCAGCCCTCACTATAGTCGGCCTTCTCTTTAATTTTTTTTATCCAATCAAAATTGTTCATTTCTCTTGTTGTAAGTTCTGGAATTAGGTCCCATACTCAGCCACGTTTTTGTCCCTCTTTTAGTTAAATTTTTCTTAATAGTTGCTGCAAAATCCTAGGTTCTTTAGTTAGGGTTTTTATTTTTCTTTATGATCTCAAAATCATAAAAATAGTGGAGAAGAGTTTTGGTTCATACCTCACAGTTCTCAATAGCTCTTGGAAGAGGTTTGGTGGTTTGTTTTTCTCTTTCAGTCTAATTTCTTCCTTCTCTTACCTATTATCCAACCAACCCTTTAAGCTCTTCCTTCTCCCTTATTTTTAGGTTTTTTCTTCTTCACTTAGCTCACTAACACGATCAAAAGATTGATTTTTTTTTAAGTGTAAAGGTATCGAAGTAATAAATAACTCAACAAAACTATGGTTGAACCACAAGGAGGTTAATTGTATATATTAATAACAACAACAACAAAAGCAATAACAATAACAACAACAATAATAGTAATAGTAATAATAAAAAAGAAGAAGAAGAATAAAAAAAGAAGAAGTTGATGAGAACTTTAAGATGAAAAATCAATATGAGGATCAAATAATGATAAACAAAAATGTCAAGGTTAGAGGATTCACTAATATTATTTCAAACAAGTATAATATAAACTCTTTTTATTACTTAATTGGAAATCACACAGAAAGGTGGTTCCAATTGTATTATAAGTTATTAACATGATTGCATTAGTTATCTTATTCGAATAATGCTAATACTTGTAAATATTATCACGCATTCATTATTATATCTCATGTTAATAATAAATCATGTTCCTTTCATAACACAAATATCGGTTACATTATATGGTTAGGCTATGAAAGTATCAAGTATTTGTTGTACCAAGTGTTATACAATATATATCTAGATTAACTATCTAACAAGCAAAGTATTAAAAGTGAACAAGATAATAAATACAAAACATGTTAATATCAAACATTAAAGTCTATATTAACTTTACAATATACTTATTTTTACACCATTAGTATAACCTTTTTACCTTAATATAATAAACTTAACTAAACATAATAAAAGAGAGAAATATAAATAAATAAGATAAGAACATAAATAAGAAAAAAATTAACTAAGTAGAGAAAAGAAAATGAGAAGCATAAACAAAAAATTAATGAAAGCAAAACTTAAGCATTACAAAAAATATAAAGAAAGAGAACAAGAATATGATCTTGATCTGAAAACCAAAATGCCTAGATGCATGACAAATACCTCCTTTTATAGGCCAAAATTAGGAACTATTGATTTGTTGGCCAACTCTTGACTTAGTGACCAACTCTTATCTTCTTGTTTGAATAAAACATTATTAATAACGTTAGAATTTGAATCAACCTTATTCATGAAATTTCTAAGAAATTATCTCAGCTTTCCAGGAAAAAAAAATTATGGTCATTTGGATTTCTAGAACTCGAGATATGGGCTAAATACTGAACAATATCTAGGCTGTAGGATATATTCAGACTTGTATGTTGTTGTTAAGATTTGAGCTTCAACTAGCAGAATTGAGTCTTGCCTTTCATATGAAAGTTTTAGGCCTATGTCTTAACTTTTTATTTATATAAAACAAAACTAAATTTGATATCTATATCTCCAGATATGACCCAATTACCGAACAGTGTTCCAGTTTAGATTGTACTATCATCTTTTTTCTAAGTTTGGCCTTCTTTTTTTCCTTTTAATTTCAATACTTCAACTCATCAATCAATCCTTTTATTTATATGATGACCTGTATTTAGGATGAACATTTACCATAAATTAAAGGTATCTTATGACATCAGTCTTGTTATTACAAAATATGCTTTAGTTAAAGAGTTATTGATACTTCAATTGCAAAAAAATATTATAAAACCTTGATAAAAATATATTTTAAATATTAATCACTCACTTAACTTAACTCTCAAGGGAGATTACATGTAGGCTTGTTGTGTTTAGTTTTTCTCATTGAAAAAGAAGGGGTTGTATAACAATGACTGTAGCTGTTCTTAGGAGGAGGTTTAGGCTCCTTCCTCTTTTAAGTTTCATAACTTTTCTTCTCACTCTACTTAATAGAAAGGCATGCAACTGTTCAATATAGTTTTCTTTTAGGAAGGAGAGGGGCGATTCTAATAGCTTGTAGCTGGACCTTGTGGAGAGAAAAAGTCAACTTCTCTTTCTTTTTCTTGGATTTATTTCCCTATTTAATAAGGTAGGGTGTTTGGTTGCTGGATAAAGCTGTTCTTATCCATTTTTTAGGTTATGCTTTGGCTAGATTTTGTTCCAATTCTTTCATAGGATAAATTGGTCTAATAGTAATTTTTGCTGAGTTTTATAGGGCTATTGTTAATTCAGAAATCAGCACAGAAAATTGTGTTGCTGCCGATTTAGAAATTGATAGCCGAATACTGTGTCTTTGTCAATTTAGAAATTAATAGCCAACTACTATGTCTCTACCGATTTAGAAATCAATAGTGATGGTGGAGTTATTTTTTGCTTTTTTGTTGGGTGTTTACATTTTACCAAGTAAAAATAAGGTTATTTAACTTATATTTAGGTTTTTTTAAAAATTAATCATAGATTAATTAATTATTTAGAAATAAAACTTGTGCGTAAGAGTTTGCTTTTACTCTTGATTTCTTATAGAACAACTCTTACTTATAAAAGATTTAACCAAGCTTTTTGATATCTTCTATACTTCTCATTATCATTTCTTTATAGACATTAGGTGGGGGTTTGATTTAGTCTTGGTGTCTCGGTACAAGTTATTATTGTGTCAAGCTCAGTTATAAACTTAGAATTAACTTTTTTAAAAATGGTCTATTTGACTTTGAGTTTCTAGATCTTTACATCTATAGGATTTGCATCACTTCAAGCTATTAGTACGACACCTATATGAAAGCCTTATCTTATAAGTTAAAAAGATGGGTGCCTACATGAATAACTCATCCTAAAACGCTAATTGCATGGACATTCATTATGAATCAAATATTCTTTATAATTGTTCCTATGATTAGGTTTATGACCTTACAACTTATAATGAAAATGCATATGGAGCGGTATGTAAATACCTTAAAAACACCATGTATGAACACAACACACATTTTCTTACATCTTTGTTCTCATTCTTTTATACATTATTTTTCTCATACACTTTGCTAACTTAGGCATCAAAGACAAAAGAAAAAAATCTTAAGCATCATTAGTCCCCTACTTTTATTAGCCCTAGGGCATCAAAAAAGAATTTGAATGAGTCAATAAATAGTTTGTCGGTGTTTTCCAAGCACATGACCACACTATTGAATTTTAACCTAAATTGTAGTATTCATTGCTATTAAAGGATATTAATTTCCATAATAACCTTATTTAATGAAAAATAAAACTAGTACACATAACTTAAAAAAATATTATCTTTTATGTATAGAAAAAGGCTATAACACTAAACACTATTATGTATTTTTTTAATAGAAAGATTTATTGCTAAATATTTATCTAATAGTTCATAAAGAAAGAGTCATAACTTGAAGAAAAAAAAAAGTAAAGAGATAAGCACTTATCTAAAAATTATGCTAGAAAAAAAACATGATTCTTTGTAGAATTTTGGTAGTTAGAGATTATGGATGAGCTAAAAAGGTCTACATAAAGTAGTTTTTGGTTGCCTCATGATTTCCTAACCCTTTGCACAACCCTATCATTTTTATCGTTAAAAGAATGAGAGAGGATAACATTTCCCCACAAAGACACCATAATGATCACTATTATAATATTTAATGACAAGGTAGAGAGGGTGCTTTTCAATATTGGTAATATTATCAACATCCTCTCTATTGAAGTGATAACATATCTAGGCATACATTCTTCCAAATCAATTATAGTAAAAACTCTTCTAATAGAAAAATAAGAAAATGAAATGTTAGTTAAAGGCTTTATAGACATAACAATAACCATTGGTAACAATCCTAAATGTTACGTGCTCCAACATACCTTTATGATGACTAAGATGAAACTAGTTTACAATGTCATCCTTGGAAAACCTTTCCTTCATAAAATAAATATCTTGGACAATATCATGTACTTAGCCATTAAGTTCCCTACTAATAAGAAAATGACTGTGACGAGAGAAAAATATATCTAGGGAATGTTACTACACTTATCTTAAAGGTAAAAGATTATTATGGGTCAATCAATTAATGTTAACTAAAGTTATAGATAAAAAATGATTTGGTATGAACAAAATAGCCTCTGATCATCTTATTATCAGTTGTTCCTTTTCTTCTAGCATTTAGATCACTTAAAGTGTATTTTAAATTTGCTTTATAAAAATGATATTATCTCCATGATTCTTTGTCATATTATTCTTTATAAGATTGCTCATCTCTATTATTATCTATACAAAATCTCTATATGAAATTTCTATTTCTCTGAACAATATCCTTATACAAAATCTCGATATCTCCAAACTTAATCTCAATACAAAATCTCTATGTCTCCAAATAAAATCTTGATATTTTCAAACTTAGTCTCAATACAAAATCTCCATATCTTCAAATAAAATCTTCATGTCTCCATGCAAAAACATAAAATCTCTATATCTCTATACAAAATCTTTATCTTTCCAAACAAGATCTCCATATAAAATCTTCATATCTCTATATTTCTATATCATAGCATTTGCTCTATAAGATTCTTCACCTTAAGTAAAAATGAACTCCATAAAACTTTTTCACTACCTTAGTACAAGAGAAATCTCCATTTAAGCCTAATAGCTAAAATTTGTCATATGAGTTTAAGGATATGAATAACCATTTTACTTAAAAACTTAGACAAATTCCATAGTAACAAGGAAGTCTATATGAAAATACTTTGTAAAATTCTCTATAAAAATAGCCTTTAAGAAAAATCTATATAAGTCTCCATCAAAAATATAATTCACATCTATATTCAAGCATGTTCTCATTTTAGACACATCTTAAAAAACAACTATGTCAAACATGCCTTTTATAAAAAATAAAATTAAAATCTTTGAAATACACACAATTTCAAAAACTAGAAGGGAAATTATTGGGGCTAAAATTAAAAATCCCAATTAGGCCTAAGAAAAGAGGGGAGAAAGATAACCATATAAAAAAAGGAGAAACTTTTGGCCTAACTAAGCCCACTAGACCCAACCAACCTAATTGCATAGAAAAGAAAAGGAAAAGAAAAGACAAAGAAAGAGAAGAAGATGAATAAAAAAAGAAAAAGAAGGAAAAAAAGCCCAATCATGCCTAAAAAAAGAAGAAAAGAAAAGAAAAGGAGAAGTGAAAAGAGAAAAGAGAGGCCCAATTAGGCCTAAGGAATAAGATAATGAAAAAAGGGAAAAAGAAAAAGAAGAGGGGAAAAAATGACCTAACTATGCCCAACAACAAAACCTAATAAGGTAGAAAAAGAAAAAAGAGGAAGAAAGAGAAAAAGGAAAAAAGACATGAAAAATAAAAAGAAAAAAAGAGAGAAGGGAAACATGAATGAGCTCTAATAGTAACTTGCCATTGACATGCACTAACTAGAAAGAATCCCCTTGCCAACATGAAATCAATGATATAAAGAAAGACCATAATTCGAGCTTAAAAGTCATCGAATGCGTTGCTTAAAGATGATAAGCTTATTCACATGTTAGCTCGTTTATGATATGCACTAAAAAATGCTCTTCCTTTTTCTATTTCACTTTTTGATTTTTTAACAACTCTTTAATCTTTCATTCTACGAACCAAGCCCAATAATAAAAAGGAGGAAAAATAAAAGAGAGAGAAAAAAATGACCTAATTAACCAGGTCCAACAATTAGAGCCCAATCAAACCCACCAAGAAAAGGAAAAAAGAAGAACAAGAAAAAGAGAAAGATAAGGAAATGGTAGCCAATCTAAATTGGCAAGCACAATTAACTTTATTCATGTTGGCAAATCTCACATTAAACATGACATGAGGCTCAATGCATACTTGGTATACTATCATTATCCTAAATTTTCTATTTTATAATTATCAATATAGGTGCATATTTGAATTCCTATCTTATAAATTATTGGTATGATGGTCACGTAAGTTCTTCAAGTTGTCAACACAATGCCTATCTAAAAGCTTTATCTCATAAGTTAATAGGATGTGTGCCTATAGGAACAACTCATCCTAACAGGCTAATTATATGATTGTTTATGATGAATAAAATATTTTTTGTGACCCTAATGCCTAAAACACAAATGCATATGGTCTAAGGTATATACATAGTAAAAGAACATCAAGTAAGAGACAACACAATAAAACCATGCATATAGAACATAATACACATTGTCCTTAATTTTTGTTACTCTTTTTATATATAGTATTTTTTTCCTATACTTTGTTAACTTAGGCTTTAAAAGGTCTTACATTTTGCATAAAAAACCTGTTTTGTAGGAGAATATAGTTGTCATCCCAAGCATAACAATTTTTTTTCAAGCCTATTAAACAACCCTTAAAATGCCCATGTACATTTGAAGTTTTTTCTAACTTCATCAATTGCAATATAATAAAACTTTAGCCTTGATTCAAATATAAGACTATATATTGTTGTTATTCATATTTAGTCCATATTCATGAGAAATCCTTTATGAAAATTATCACTCCTTATATGTAACATATTTTTTCTAACTTAATTAAACTTTTATCCATTCTTGTTCAAAGGCATATTCCAAAAATTAAAGGTTAGGATTTTATTTGATAACCAATGTTCTTTTTTTTTTAAAAAAAAAATTTAACCTAGCAATTTTTAACCTAAATATACCAAAATATTTTCTTAATATTTTACAATTCTAATGATCCAGTGAAACTTAGAGATAAACCAATCAAATCATTTATTATAAGGATTATTTAAAAAAATTAGAAAATATATTTAATTTGTCCTTATATTTGTGTAAATTATTCATTTATATCTATGTATTTATATTTGATCAATTAATTTCTATGTTCTTTGAATTTATTTAATTGACTTTTGTATTTTTAAAATTATTCATTTAATCAAATCACTATTGTTTTACTATTAGTTCTCAATGTTTAATATTTTTACTAATTAATTCTTTTTTTTATTAGGATTGATTCTCTGTGGAGGCAGATATATTGTCAAACTAAGGATACTAGATATAAAAAAATAATTCAAATAATAAATTAGAGTTTTAAAAATACTTAACGCTTCAGAAGATGTTAAATAACAAATTAGGGTTTCAAGAAAAGTCAATGCATTAAAAAAAGATGAAATTATAAATGAATTTTTTTAAGAATACTCAAATAAGTCGAGAAGTTTTAATCAATCTAAAAATGATTGGATTATAAGAGAAAGCTAAGGTTTTAAAATAGAAAAATATAATAAATTTCTAAGCTTTTTTAGCAAGACAATCTAAGAATACTAATAGGTACATTGAGAAAAATAATAAAGAAAAGTAATAAATATCATAGAGATAAATATTGAAAGCCAAAAACTAAAAAAATAGTAAAGAATTACAATATTAATCATTCAAAAAAATATTAAAAAAACTTGAGGAAAGCTATGTAGGGCTTATAATTGAACACAATAACATGGTTCTTTCTTTGAGAAGAAAGGTAAACTTGGTTGCTAAAAAATCTAAAAACTAAATAAAAATTATTTAGAATATAAAATCTTCTAAGATATCACTTATTGATTCAATTAAAAACAAGTCAAAAGATATAATCATGGTTACTGCTATTTGTTTTTGTGAGAATTGGTTAAAAGTAATAAATTTTAAGAGAACTAGAGAAAATTTATGGAATTAATGAATTTTGTTGAATTTATAATATTTTTATATTAGAGCTTCTGTGAATCATGTTATTTTTTTTACCATTGATAAATTTAGATATAAATTCATGAGAATTAATAAATTTTAGTAGAGTTGGTGAGAATCTTTGGTAATGGATGGATTTTGTGAAATTTATATATATTTTTTCTTATATTTGGATTTACGTGAACTATGTAATTTTTTATAATTAATAAATTTTGGCAAGAATATGTTAGAATAGATAAATTTTAGAAGATAAATTAATTTGTTAACGTTTGAGATTATTATTGTTGAATTAGTTATAAATTAGATAAATTAATTATTGTTTAAGATGATTATATGATAGCATTGAGGTTTTTTTTTATATATATGTATATATATATATATGTATGTATAGAATACATCTTCTAATATATAGCATTGTTATGTCATTATCGTTTTGTTATTTTTTATTGCAATAATAGGATCACTTACATTTAAAGAAACAATGTAATTATGAATTCTAGATTAGACATTTCAGAAACAGAACTAAAACAAGTCATGTATGGAGATTCTAGTGGAATAATGATGAAATTAAAGTTGTTATTACTTGGAGAATGTAAGGTATGGAATGACTAATTTGTTCTGTTGCTATATCCATTTCTTGTGATGTTAGTTTAAAATCTATAATTGGGTTAACCATTAAATACAAATCAAGATATATAAAGCTTTACTTAAATAATAAATCTAAGCAATTTTACATTGCTAGTATTGAGTATACTCGAGTCTTAAGGTTTATTTAAACAGTTAGACAAGCATTATAGTACAAGCATCATAGTTGCCTAGTCTGTTTAGGATAGTTATTAGTATAGTGGACTTAACATTAATACATGAAATGATAAAGAAGGAAGATCTAAATATATTTGATCATGTATAAGCTAATAATGACTCTAAACCAAGTAATGTTATTTTGGTTTTAGTTAACCCTCCTAAAAAAATGAGTTTTGTACGCCAATAAACTAATTATAATTAATAGCACCTCTCATTTCTAAATATGAGAATGTTAATAGGGCTAATGAAATGATATTCAATGATTGAATTTTAAGTTATAGAAATTTAAGTGTAAGTTACAAGTTGAAAATTGAAAAAAACCTTCTAAACCAAGTTTACATTAATCAACATAATGAAGTAGTGACATATAACAAATTCATTAGAATACAAGGTATGACCTTCAATCATAACCTATATTTAATTATAATGTGTGAATGTACTAAAATGCTAATGGTACTTACACATAAGGTTTAATAAGAATTGAGATTTGTTTGAGATCTCAAAGTTGAAAGGTTTATACACATATATCAATATATCAGCTAATGATGATACCATTATCAGTTTGATTTAAAATTTATTACTAATATGGTTTTGTCAATGTTAATGCTAACACAAATATATATATCATAGACACTCAAGGAAAAAATAAGTCAACAATATGGGTTTAAAATCTCATATTACAAAGAATGGATAGCTAAACAAAAAGTACCCAAATAATTGTTTTGTTTACATAAGAATTCATTTTAAATGTTAAATGTTGCCTATATTGTTATTAGTACTCTAACAATTAAATCTGAGTTTAATTGTTTTGTGGGATAACAAAATGGTAGATAGTCACATATTAATAATTGAAAGAGTTTTTAGAGATTTGAAAGTGAAGGTATTGTTGTTTACTTATAAGTGTTAATAACACTTATTTATACATGAAGTTTAATGTGAAGTTGTTGGTTAGAGATGAGTTTAACGTTAACAATTATATATTTTCTTTATGCATTTGCTATGGTCGAAGAAGAGATGAACTATAACTAGATATGTTATTTAGATTGTATTTGCCCGTATGTGATAGTTGCCTATATTGGACTATGTATGTTATCATATAGATAGATTGCAATTAAGAATGTCATGATAAAGATCTGAAAAGAGGGAGGACAATACCTTCTTTCTTTTCTTTTTCTATAATTGAAATTAACCTTTTCTTTTTCTGGAGGGGGATAAGTCCATTTTCCTTTTTATCAAGTAAGGTGATTTGCTTCCTTTGTCTCATGCAGGAAAACATGAACTATAGTTAGTCTAATACATAGAATCAGTTTTTGAGAATCGTTTTCTAAGAATTGAATATGAAAGAGAGCTCCAGCTCCTTTGTCAAGATCTTTTCAATGTTGTTGAAAGAGCTACTATGAATGATTTGTCTTATTTGCGAGAGCTTCACATCTTGATATTTCATAATTTCTAATCCCTACAACAAGATGGGATTTCACACGTGTTGTTTAGTCTTGGCGCTTTCTTTCTCTATAAGATCCAGAAGCTAGGATTCATCGAATAGTCTCCATCAGCATGACTAAGAAAGCGTGTTGTTTTGAGTAGTTATTTAGGTGGTAACAAGAGCAATAATGAAGTATACCTTTGAAAGTGAATTGCAAGGGTAAGACACAAATACATTATTAAGGAATAACCAACCAGAAGGAAGTGTGGAAAGAAGGATTGGTTCACGCTATCTATAGGCAAGATGCCTACGAAAACAATCCTAAGGGAAACTTATCGCTAGTATTACAAGTGCTGAACACACTTTTTGATCGGTAGCAGATTAAGCTCTAACGTGGAATCGTTGAAGAGAGAGTGGGCACTACACCAAGGTATAAAGGTGATGAGCAAGTGTTTTTGTTTGTTTATATAGATACAAAGCTTCCTCTTGTCTTGGCCCATGCTTCCCATCCATTAACTTAGGATTTTAATCAAAATCAGATACTCTTTTTTATGGTTGGATCACATTCCGTCGAGATATTCCACCCTAGTATTAGCATATCACCCTTTATGAAGCCCATCAAATTGGGATTAACTAGTAGAATGGTTCCATAGTCCTGTCATTGATTGATCCTGGCTGGGTCTATAGATAGAGAAAAAAAAAAGTTACAATAAAAAGTAGCTTGATTACAACTCTATGGTCTGTAGATCTAATAGTTGCCTTTCTTTTTAGTTTGAGGAAAAAAAGAAGAAAGATTAGAGGCTATCTTAGATTGCCCGTGAAGCATGTCATTAGTACTATCAAGGGGCTTCAATGGTTCCTATCTTGGAGAGTCCAAGACTTTCTCCTAAGCACTTCTCGAAGGCAACTAAACTCTCTTTAATTTCACAGAAAATGGAGAAATGAATTAATCGATTCAATGGATCCTAGGTCAGGACTGACGAGGCTTGAACTCGTAGATTCTGCCTTAACAGGGCAATGCTCTGACGGATTGAACTGCAATCCCCAGAAAGCGAACTTCTTTATTTTTTCTCATTATTAATGAGTTTTGTTGAGTTGTAACAGAGACACAAATGATATTATATATTATTATAAAAAAAATAGAATGAACTCTAGTGGGCTAATTTATGAATTGAATCATGATGACTATATAAGCTATTCTAATATTAAGATTTGATATAGATGAAATCATGGAAGTAGATCTTTGATTTTCTTTTTTCACGTAATAATTCATCATCCAATTGAATCTTCTTGTTCTTGGATGCTCCATAGAAATCCATCACTATTCCTTTCCTTCGTCGAGAAAGGTTCACTATGAATCACAAGAGTAATCTCTTTTTTTATAATTCATTTTTCTTTTTGTTATGGTAATGTAATACAAGAGGTTAGAAATCAAGTTGTTACTGATCATGAGAAGAGCTTTTTTATTTTATGTGAAATTGATGATCTTAAAGGGTTCTAGTTAGTTGGATTTTATCATTAACATTTTGGGAGTAATTTTAACAATAAGAATAAAGATCTGAATTTAAAAAAAAATAATTTTAAAGGGGTGTTTGAAAATGTGATAGAGATTGTTTTTCAAATTAATTTTTACTTGGAAATGCATCAAAATAATATATTTTATTTTTTAAAAATTTATTTTTGATATCAACATATCAAAACAGTTTAAAAATACTAAATTTTTTAATTTAAAGCAAAACTTTTTTTTAAATATTAATGAGATTGTGTCAATACCAAATACCTTTTAAGTGTGATGTTCTTGTAAACCATTAAAGAAAAATTTGATAATTGATATGATCAAATAGTTTAAAAGGATAGACATACAAGAGTATAAACAAAAGTTACATAAAAAAAATATTTATATGATGGTAGCTATGATTAGATTAATATAACCATAAATTTATTAGAAGATTTTTAAATATCTTAAAGGGTGGACATGCATTGCTTGTTAGTATTCTAGTTTAGTTGACTTTTATATCTTATGATATAATATGACTTCTATAAATCCTATGTGAAATTGTAATTGTTTCAAATAAATTAGAATTTTATATACCAATTATATTTATCTATGAAATGTGATATTTTTAAATAAACACCCTCTTAACTTTTTAAATAAAAATTAAAATTATTAAAACTAAACAAACTGCAAAGCAAGAAAAAAGATGGATAAAAGACACTTTCCCTTCTAAATTTAAAATTAACCTTTTTTGCTTTCAATTTTCATTGCTAATTTGTTTCTTTACTTAACCAATTTTGATAAATTGTTAATGAAATTGGATACAAAAGAAAACAATTGAAAAATAAAGCTTGAGGACAAACAAAATTTAAGTGTTATAAATTGCTATAATAATTTATCTAACTTTTCTTAGTATATTTTATAATTGTTATTTAATTTGCAAGTTCGGCTTGTATTATAACTTAAGAATCAATTTGATTGAAAAGAAAAAAGAAAAATTAACCGTTGTTGCTATTTTTGAGAATGGATTTGAAATTGCTAAAACTAGTTTAATTTATGTTTTTTAAATTGATTTTTGTTGTTTTAATTTTTAATTTTGATTTTATTTTTTTATAAAAGTTATTCCATTGAAAAAAAAGCATGAGAATAATAAATTAAATTGTAGAAAATAAGAAAATGGTTTTATATAAATAAATACATAGGTTAATTTTAGTAAAATCCATGTTCTTTAAAGAAAAATAAATAAAAAAAGAACATAGCCTGTCTCGGAAGGAGAAGGGAAATTGACCGTTGTCTCTGCTTTTGACCGGGGGTTTGAAATTAGCAACATCATCTTTGGATCTTCGAGAAAGTCAACTTCCATTCAATTTTCGACTTTATAAACACGGCTAGCCCACCGAATTTTGTTAGGGGCAAAGCCTGTTCGTAAGTTGCCATTGCCACTAGATTATGACTGATGGCTCAGCTGTTTAAGATAGTTTTACTAATAAAATTTTAGTGGCTGACCGACCGATCCTCGAAGCATGCAGCAGATTATGCTAAGCGTTAAAAAACCATGCAGCAAAGGGTAATTAGAAGCATCTCAGAAAAGCAAAAACCAAATGGAAACTGGGTGCTAACTATATTTCTGACTGCTTTTTAACTGTCTGTGTGCCCCTCATTTACGTATAAATGAGCACAAGACCAACTTCTTATTCATCAACATCAAATCAGTTATCTCGAAAGCTTCTTTTTATTTCACAGAGCACAGAACCAACTCCTGACTCCTCAAAATATCAAATTAGTTCTCTCTAAAGCTTCCCTTTAATTTACGGTTTTTAACCTTCTCTAGTTCTAGTTTGTGAGTAAATTGCGAGAGTCCAAAAATGAGTGTGGAGATTTTGGATGGTGCCACCATTGTCAACTTCCTGGAGGACGAGGAAGCATTCAACGCGCAAATATGTGACCGCTTCGCCCACCTTGATTCAGACCATGATGGCCGGCTTTCCTACGGGGAATTGTTGAAGGAGCTGCAGTGTTTGAGGTTACTGGAAACCCACTTCGGCGTAGATGTGGAAACAGACCCGGATGAGCTTGCTCTCGTCTATGGCTCTCTTTTTGTCCAATTTGATCATGACTTGAATGGGACAGTGGACTTAGAAGAGTTCAAGTCAGAGACGAAGCAAATGATGCTAGCCATGGCCAATGGTATGGGTTTCTTGCCTGTTCAGATGGTCCTGGAAGAAGACGGTTTCCTGAAGAAGGCTGTGGAGTGGGAATCTGCTAAACTGGTTGCCTGATTAATTCCGCGTCCATTACCCTACACTATACTTGACTCATTAATTGTCTTTGTTATTTCTTTCTTCTCGCAATGTATTCGAAGATTAATTGTCTTTGTTACTTCTTTCTTCTCCGAATGCATTCCAAGTTTAGCTGAATCTAGCAAAGAAAATAAATGAAACGCTCTGTTATTGGTGAAGGCGTAATTTGGTATCTTAAAACTTGGTTCTCTCCTAATGCAATTTGGTCATGACCATCCTGCCATAGGAAATATAACAAAAGGCTGACAGAAACACGAATATCTTTTCTCTTTCAAGAGGGCTTCATCAACTAATAAATACATGGGCATAAGGATTGAGCTGGATGCATCTCAGTCATCATTCAAAATTTAGCTTAAGGGAATGGAATTGGTAGAACAGAGTTGCATCAGAATGGAAAAAAAAACTTGCGTGTCATGTTCAGGGAAACAGATAAAAAATTAAAGAAATAACTATCCTAATATAAAGTCTAGTTAAATAGAAACTTTTAGTCGAATCGATGCGATTTAACTAGATTTTGCGCTATAAACATTAAATTCCATCATGATTTGTTTAGCATGCGAATGAAACAATCTTGCTCGATCACAAAAACAGCTCAAATAGGGATACAAGTAGATGCACATTATTCAAGTTCTCATTCAAACCTTGCTGATAATTTATTGAGAATTTCATGCAAAACAATAAAAAAAAAATTATAGCACTAAATAATGAAGTTTTAAAGAAATTAGTTAAAAATTAAAAGCAAAGAAAAGAAAAGGCCAAGAAAAAAAGAGAATACAAGAAGGAAAGCGTGTCATTTTTATTTAATCATAATACATTATTCTAAAAATTGAAATAGAAACATATAAATAATATAACCCTAAAACATCAAGCTATTGGATTCAACTAATCAATTAAAATTTTCAAACATAAGTAAGTCAAATAAATAAAATAAAACAATAAAATAAACCTAAATAGACTTAGTCTCCTAACTAAAGAGTGACAGGCTTGGCCATTTTACGTTGTCTTTATTCTACTTATGTAATATGTGTCATGGGTCTAGTCCTGACAACACTTTTAAAGATTTGGATTAATTTGCTGCAAAATATCTCTAGTAATCCAAATATATTTTGAAATAGGTCAGCTCATGCAGGAATTAAAAATCGTTAAACCTCACTATTCTTAGTAAAAAAATCTTGTTCATCCATAATGACATCAATATTATCTTTTGTGTTAAGGTCAAGGTCAAAAGGGATAGAGGTTTAATAGGATTATCAATAGGGGAGTTAGGTGACATCTCAAAAGGATAATTTGAAATAGGATGTGGTTTCTAGTATGCAACTAAATTCGCAATGTTAAATGTAAATTTAATGCCAAAAATTAAGTGGTAAATCAAGAACATAAGCATTTGGATTAACCCCTTGAATGGCCTCGCACTATGTATGTGCAATTTTTAATTAGTCCTTGAAGGAAACTGCTCGTGTTTATTCCGTATCATAACTTCGTCTTCCATATTAAATTCATTATGTCATCTATGTAAATTAACTCAGAGTTTATATTGGGCATTAAGGTTGCCATTTTTCTAAATTTTCAGCCAACGTTGTGTTTATAATATTTCTATGTATTTTTTAGATACATAATTAGTTTTAGACTTTCTATTATGTATGAGAACATTAATTATTTCCTTTAAGTATTAAAATTTATTATTTCATTTATTTCCTTGTTAGGTGAGGAGAAAACAAATCAAAGGAAATAAGAAAATCCAAGTTGATTTAGGAAACAAAGTGGTGGCAAAGTTTTCTAATTATGCAAGGAGATTATTTCAGCAACATTAATTATGTTTCCTAGTATTAGAAGATCCTAAGAGGTGGCAAGAAAAAAAATTAATACCAGCAATTACTTTCCTTTCAAAATAAGAAAAAATGAAAAAGTTTAAGATCAAAATCCTATTACAACTTAGAAACAATATAGGCGACTACCTTTCCTCTAGTTTCATGGATTAATAAGATGTATGGAAGACTATAAATAAACCTTGAATCAATTCTGTAATATATTTTTTTACCTCTCTTCTTCTCACAATAGAACAAATATTTAATATTATGGGTTGTATTTTATCTTGTTTAGGCTTAATTAATATATTTTTTTAAGCTAAGATCCAAGGCTTATTTGGATAAAGGTATGAGCTTATTTGTAAAGGTTTTGGATCAGGTTCTATATATGGGTCAGTTTAGCCCCTAAGGGTGGATTTATTTTTTAGAACTATTTAAACTCATGTAAGCCTAAATTTCAATAGTGCTTGATGAATACCACTTATGAAAATTTTCACTTTTAAAATGTGAGAACGATTCTTGTATTCTTTGGTTCTTGAATGAATTAAATTTGACTTCTCAAATATTAATTGGCTTTATAGCATCATTTGACATCATTTCAATAATGTTGGTGTTTTAGGATAGGTTTCTATTGGGTCACACTCTTATCAGATCAATTTTGACTTTTTAGGATCAGATCTAAATCTTAAATGTTGGTGGTGTGACCATATAATCATGAGGTTCACATTAGTGTTTAAGAGATTTTAATAAATATCTTTGAGTGGTAAATGATGTTAATATTTGATAAGGGCACTTGAGCATCCAATGATATAATGAGATCTAATAGGACAAGACTCCTAATTTGTGAGTCATTTCTCCATTCATATTATATCATAACTTTAAAGTTCACATTTAAGGTTTCCTCGAAGGTGATCTATCCTACCTTGATAAGCTGGAGGAGTTTGTCTTTAAAAACATAACAACTTTCAATGTTATAGTCACTAATGCCTTCATAATACTCACATGTCTAGCTACGATCATACCATTTTAGATATGAAGTTTGAAATGGTTTATATAGAATCAAAATAATCTGTCCAATATTAATCAATCTTTCAAACATCTTTTTAAAAGATAAAGAAAAGGGTGATAAAGTTTTCTTTAACTACTATTAGATAAAACCTGATTAGTTACTTGAGGAGAATGATTGGGATGCTAAGATATAAAATGATCTTGATTCATACTGATTAGTACTTAAAAGTGCATTTTTATCAAGGTTTTATATCATTATTTTGTACTTGAAGTATCAATAATTTCTTAACTAGAACATGTTTTATAATAACAAGTCTGATAATCTAAAATACCTTTCATTTACGGTAAATACTTATTTTAAATACAGGTATTCTCACAATTCAAAGGATTGATTGTTGTGATTACCTATCGGAAGTGAAAGGACAAGAAAAGGCTAAGCTTAGAAAGAAGATGTTGATTTAATTCATATTCGAACATTATTCAGTTATTGGATCACATCTAAAGCTATAGATCTTAGATTTTAGATTAATTTATATAGCTGGAAAGATAAAAAATAGTCTTACAACTTTCATGGTATGGAAAGACCTAAATTTTCCGTTTTCAAATTCAAAGTTTTGCCATAAAAGAGAAGTTAGAAACTATCTTGTAATCCAACCCAAACACTGCTTAGAATTTTACCCATAAATGGAGTTTTAGAAGGCCAAATGATGTGAAATTTGATGGGTGGAAAGAAACGACAATTTCTAACAACTTTCATAAAATGACCAGCTTAAATTCTGATGGTAAAATAACATTTCATCCAGACAAGAACTTGAGGGCTATCCACCACGTCCATCAGCTGCACTGCTTAGTATTTTATACATATCTCGAGTTGTAGTGCTCAAAATGCACTAGAATTTGATAGGTGGAAGGAAAAGATAATTTCCAATAACTTTTATAAAGAACACTTTGTTAAATTTTGATTGCATCAATGTTAATTCATCTAGCCAAAATACTTGAGTGCCTCTGTCCACTAAGTCCATTAAATCAATAGTTGGCCACTATATCAATTATGAATTACCAAATGAATAGTTTTGAATTTTATCCTATAAAAAGAAGTATTTTCCATTCATTGAGGTATCTTGTTTTTTATATTAAGATCACGTTCTTGCTCTCTCTCTTTATATTTTTGTAATGTTTAAGTTTTGTTTTCATTAATCTCTTGTTTATACTTTTCATTTTCTTTACTATACTTAGTTAACTTATATCATGTTTATACATTTTATTTATTTAAGTTTTTTTCTTCATAATATCTAACTAAGTTAATAATGTCAAGGTGAAAAGGTTTCATTATTGATGTTAGGATAAGTATAATATAAACTCAATATAGATTTTAATGCTTATATCATAAACAACTTGCTATTAACATGTCTTATCATTTTTATCTTATTAATTCTTAATACCTTGGTTGTTAAATGGTTAATCTAGATTTATGTTATATAACACTTGGTACATCAAATACTTAATCCTTCATAGTTTTTGGCCGACATCGTTATTATGAGCGGAACTTGATTTATTATCAACACAAGCTAGCATCATGAATACTTGATAAAATTTATGAGTATGATGTTACTAAATAAGATGATTGATATGATCATGTTGATAATTTATAAAAAATTTATACTTTACTTATCTATAATACTATTAGTGTATCCTCTAACCTTGATATTTGTTTTTATCATTATATAATCTTTACATTAATCTTACATCTCAAAGTCCTTTTTAACTCATTTTGAACACCATCATCATTATTGTTATTGTTGTTCTTATTATTATTATTATTGTTGTTGTTGTTGTTGTTGTTATTATTATTATTATTATTATTATTATTATTATTATTATTATTATATAGTTAACTTTCTATAGCTCGACTCCGGTCTTACTGGGTTATTTATTATTTTGACACTTCTGCACTTGGAATAAGACATCAACTCTTTGATCATGTCAAGTTTTTGGCGTCATTGCTTGGGAGGTAAATTCTTGTATAAATTATAATATTTATTTTATTTTTACTTTTTGTTTTTTGTTTTTTTGTATTTAAGTTTTTTTGTTTTGTTTTGTTTCCTTTTTTATTTCCTTTCTCCTTTTATTTTCTTCCTACACATGCATGAGAATTTGGTTACTTACATTAAGTGGTAGACTTTGTAAGGTATCCTCATCATTTTCAGAAAAAATAGCCTCATCATTTTCAGAAAAAATGGATGAAAAAGATAACCAGTCATTTCATAATGAGAATAACCGAGTTAGAAGACTTAGAGACCACATGAATCTTACAAGAACAAGTACACCCTTATGTATAATTTTCCCTCCTGATGTATATCACTTTAATTTTAAGCTAGACATTATTCAACTTTTACTTTCTTTTCATAACTTAGATCTAGAAATCCATACTTGCATTTAAGAGAATTTAAAAAAGTCTATAACACCTATAATGACTTAAATTATAGCATGAACACCAATGAATTAAAGCTTTTTTCTTTTTTATTAAAAGATAAAGCTAAAACATGACTATAAAATCTTAGGTCAGGATCTATTTATGCTTAGGATGAAATGGAATAACAATTTTTAAAGAAGTTTTTTCTATCTCACATAACAAACTCTTTTAAAAGACAAATCACCACTTTCACTTAAAAACTAGAAGAAACATTTTATCAATATTGGGATAGATATCGGGACTTGCTTAATATTTGCCCTCATCATGGTTTTGAAACATAAAGATTGGTTTCACATTTTTATGAAGGGTTAACACCTAAAGATAAACAAATAAAGGAATTGATATACAATAGAACTTTTAAAAATAAAAACCCTGATGAAGCAATGAAGTATCTAGACTTACTAGCTAAAAATGCTCAAAATTAGGACACTATAAGTACTTATGAGGCACCAGGTAAGACTCAACCTCATACATTAAGTAAATGTATGTACAACCTTTGGGAAGATTATGGTATCTAAGCCAAATTTGCATTTTAGCTAGAAATGTTGAGGCATTATAATTAAAAAAGAGTGTTTAATTAAAATTTGTTCAAGATAATGAGTCAAATCTGTGAAACCAATGAACATTCAACTAATGACTGTCCAACTTTACCTTCTTTTAAGGAATGTCTCTTTGAATAAGCCCATACTTTAAATAGTTTTCAAAAGCCCAATCATAACCCATATTGCAAAGACACAACCCTGGTTAGAGAAATCACTCAAAGTTTAGTTGAAAGAGTGGTAACAATATTATATAAACTTCACAACCACCATTTTAAGCAAACCATAATTTCTAAAATTTTCATAGATATGCACCTCCTTATGCTCCACCTCTTAGAAGAAATCTCGAAAAATATTGCATGTATTTATTGAAAAGCAAGAGACAATCAACACTCAAAATGCTCAAACTATGGTAGATCTAAAATATGCTCTTGCAAAATTCATATTTACTCAATTTTCAAGAGAAAGATAAGTTTTCATCTCAACTATAATAAAATCTCAAGGGGCAATTAATGCAAATGTAAATAGTTCCAAAAGCCATCATATAGATCAAGTGAAATTAGTCATTACTTTTTGCAGTGGTAAGGTTATTCAAAAACCCACCCCTGAACCTGGTAAAAAAGAATATGAGTTAATCTTTGAGGGTAAGAAAGAGGTTGAAGCTAAACGATGTAAAGAAAAGACTAATTTCCCACTAGCACTTTTATTTCCTCATACCATAACCAAACGAAGAAAAGCCTATCACAACTCTGAAATCTATAAAACTTTCAAATAGGTAAGGATCAATATACCTTTGTTGGATGATATTAAACAGGTACCTTTTATGCTAAATTTTTGAAAAATCTATGTATTGTGAAGATAAAATTGAATGTGAAAAAAAAAACCTTTTTAGCCAAACAAGTAAGTGTCATTCTTTAGAATGATAATGCTTTAAAATACAAAGACCCTGATTGTCTTATAATTTCATGCTTTTTTAGAGAACATAAAATTGAAAAAGCTTTACTAGATCTTAAAGCTAGTGTGAATTTACTTTTATATTTAGTTATTCAAAGTCTCAATCTAAGTGAGTTAAAACCAACTTCTATAACTCTATTACTTGCTGATAGATCAATAAAAGTGTCTAGAAGAATAGTTGAAGATGTTTTAGTACAAGTTGATAAATTCATTTATCTTGTAAATTTTATTATCTTGGATATACAAACTATTAAAGCATATAATTTAATTCCTGTTATTTTAGGACATCTATTTTTTGCAACTTCTAACGCATTAATTAATTGTATGAATGGACTGATGAAGTTATTATTTAGGAACATGACATTGGAGATAAATATTTTCAACATTTACAAGCAACTTAGAAATAATAATGATTTACATAAAGTGGAGTTTAGTGAAAAATTAGTCTATGATCAATTTGAAACTATTTTCAGTGAAATTGAGTTTAATGAATATGAGAATTTGTAAATGCTTTATTTTAAGAAAGAATTAAAGGCAAGTAATTGGAGACCAAAAATTAAAGAGTTGTCACCACAATCAATTGAGTCTATACCTTTATGTGTTCAATCACTAAAACCTGATTTGAAATCATTACCATTCAATCTCAAATACTTATTTTTAGGAGAAAATAAAACTTTTCTGGTAATAATTTCTTCCAAACTTAATGCACATTAAAAAGGTAAGTTATTACAAATTCTGAAAATGCACAAAAATACATTAGGATGAACCATAGCTAACATAAAAGGAATTAATCCTTTGATTTGCACATATAAGATTTATTTAGAGGAAAATACTAAACCCTCTAGAGAAATACAACGAATGTTTAATCCTAATATGAAAGAAGTAGTGAGGAATGAAGTCATTAAGTTTCTAGATAATAGAATCATTTATTCTATTTCTGATAACAAATAGTTAAGTGTTACCCAAGTTATACCCAAGAAATCTGGAGTCACTATGATAACAAATGAGAAAAATGAGTTAATTCTAACTAGGACTGTTACTAATTGGCTCGTGAGCATTGACTATAGAAAACTTATTTCAATGACTAGAAAAAATTATTTTCCTTTACCTCTCATAGATCAAATCCTAGAAAGAGTTGTAGGTCATTAATTTTATTATTTTCTAAATGACTATTCAGGTTATAATTAAATTGAAATTGTATTAGAAGATTAAGAGAAGACTACTTTTACATGTCCATTTCATACTTTTGCATATCGAAGAATGCCTTTTGGATTATATAATGCACTAGCCATATTTCAAATATACATGCTTAGTATATTTAATGATATAGTTGAATGTTTTCTTAAAATTTTTATGGATGATTTTTCTATTTTTGGTGATTTATTTGATGATTGTTTAACTAACTTAAAAAACGTTTTGAGTAGGTGTTGAGAGAAGGACCTTGTGCTGAATTGGGAAAAAAATGTCATTTTATAGTAACAAATGACATTGTATTTGGTCACATTGTTTCATCGAAAAGAATTGAAGTTGACAAATCTAAAATCAATTTAATTGCCAATACCAAAATCTATTAAAGATATTAGATCATTCTTAGGACATGATAGTTATTATAGAACGCTCATCAAAAAATTTAGTGTCATATCTATGCCATTATGTAACCTTCTAACAAAGAAAAATATTTTTGAATGGACCGAATAATGTGAAAAAGCCCTTATTAAACTTAAAAACTTTCTTAATTCTGCTCTTATCAGTTAACCTTCTGATTGGTCATTACCTTTTGAAATAATGTGTGATGCTAATGATTATACCTTGGGTACTGTTTTGGGATAAAGAAAAGATAAGACATCTTATGTCATTTACTATGCAAATAAAACTTTAAATAGTGCTCAAATGAATTACACCACCACTAAAAAATAATTACTTGCAGTAGTATTTGCATGTGAAAAATTTAGGTCTTATTTTGTCAGCTTACTTGTTGTTTCTGGTGATTATGCAGCTTTAAAATATTTTCTTTCAAAAAGGGATTCTAAGGCTATAGTAGTATAATAGATTTTGTTACTTTAAAAATTTGATAACACAATCAAAGATAAGAAAGACACCGAAAATATTGTCGCAAATCATTTATCAAGATTGACTATAGATTCGAGATCTGACATCACACCAATTGATGACTATTTTCTTAATGAATCCTTATTTTCTGTCTATACAATAGCTTGGTTTGCTAGTATTGTTAATTTTCTTATTTCATAACATTTGTCATCTCATTGGAGTACCTAAGAAAACAGAAAGTTCTTGAACAAAGTGAAAAACTTTTATTGGGATAACCTTTATTTATTTAAATATTATCTTGATCAAATATTTCAAAGATACATTCTTAATAATGAGATAAGTAGTGTCATTAAATTTTATCATTTTAAGGCATGTGGGGGTCATTTCTCATCAAGAAAGACAATTGTAAAAATCTTATAAAATGGATTGTACTAGCCCACTATGTTCAAAGACTTACACGCATTCTATAAAACTTATGAAAATTATCAAAAGTTAGGATTTATTTTGAAACGTCACATGATGCCTTTAAATCCTATTCTTATCATTTAGATTTTTTACTGTTAGGGTATAGATTTCATGGGTCCATTTCCTCCATCATTTAGTTTCTTGTACATATTAGTCGTAATCAATTATGTTTCAAAATGAATAGAGGCAATTCCAAGTCAAAACAATAATCACAAAATAGTGATAATATTTTTGAAAGAAAATATTTTAAGTCGATTTGGAATCACTTGAGTCATGATAAGTGATGGTGGAACATATTTCTACAATAAGTCATTTGAGACTTTAATGAAGAAATATGAAATCACACACAAAGTTGCCACCCCTTATCATCCCTAAACAAGTGGATAAGTAAAACTTGCTAATAGGGAGATCAAACAGATCTTAGAGAAAAGAGTGAACCTTAATAGAAAAGACTGGTCTTTAAGACTTAATGATGCACTTTAGGTTTATCAAACTTTGTATAAAACATCATTAGGTTTGTCACCTTATAAACTAGATTATGAAAAACTTTACCACTTGCCTGTGAAACTTGAACATAAAACTCATTGGGCTATGATTGATACTTAAAAGTGTATTTTTATCAAGGTTTTATATCATCATTTTGTACTTGAAGTATTAATAACTCCTTAACTAAAGCCTGCTTTATAATAATATATCTAATGATATAAGATACCTTTAATTTGTGGTAAATATTAATTTTAAATGCAGGTCTATCATATAAATGAAAGGATTGATTGATGAATTTAAGAACTTAAATTGAAAGGATAAAGAGATGGCCAAACTTAGAAAAGAGATGTCGGTGCAATCCAAACCAGAACACTGTTTGGTAATTGGGTCAAATCTAGAGCAATAGATCTTAAATTTAGGTCTATTTTATATGGATAGAAAGGTAAGACATAGGCCTATAACTTTCATATGAAGCTAAGATTTAAAAAGACCATTTTCAAGTCTAAATTGTTGCAACAACAAAGAAGCCCGAATCTGTCCTCCAGCCCGAGCATTGTTTAGTATTTTGGCCATATCTGGAGTTCTAGAAGTTGAAATGAGCTGAATGTTTTACACAAGAAAACTGAGACAATTTCCTACAACTTTCATGTTTTTAAATGGTTCTAATTTTGACGTTATCAATGATATTTTGGGCAGACAAAAGAAGATAAGGATTGTCACCAAGTCAAGAGTTGGCCACCTACTTATCAATTAGTCATCAAATCAATAGTTCCTAATTTTGACCTATAAAAGGAGGCATTTGCCATGCATTTAGGCATCTTGGTGTCCAGATCAAGATCATGCTCTTGCTTTCTCTCTTTGTATTTTTTGTAATGTTTTTGCTTTGTTTTCATTAATATCAAGTTTATGCCTTTCATTTCCTTTTCTTTACTTAGATAACTTTTATCTTATTTATATTCTTATTTTGTTTATCTATTTTCCTTTATTTCATTATGTATAGCTAAGTTTATGATGTCAAGGTGAAAAGGTTACACTAACGGTGTAACAATAAGTATAGTATAAACTTAATATGAACTTTAATTTTTGATACTAATATGTTTTGTATTTATTATCTTGTTCACTCTTTAATACTTTGCTTGTTAAATGACTAATCTTGATTTATGTTGTATCAAACTTGGTATAACAAATGCTTGACACTTTCATAGCCCATACTGTATGGTATAACCGACACCTGAGCTATGAAAGGAACTTGATTTGTTGTTAACATAAGTTATAATCATGAATGCTTGATGAAATTTACAAGTATTAGCATTAATTGAATAAGATGATTAATGTAATCATGTTAACAATCTATAATCTGATTGGAACCTCCTTTGTGTGTGGTTTTCAATTGAATAATATGAGTTTATACTATACTTATTTAACATACCATTAGTGGATCCTTTAACCTTGACATTGTTTGTTGTCATTGTTTAATCCTTACATTAATTTTGCATCTCAAAGTTATCATCAACTTTTCTTCTTCTTCTTCTTCTTCTTTTTCTTTATTATTGTTCTTCTTCTTACTACTACTACTACTACTACTACTACTACTACTTCTACTAATACTATTATTATTAGTATTATTATTGTTGTTGTTGTTGTTTATAATTTGTATAATTAACCTCCTTGTGGTTTGATCCTAGTCTTGCTAGGTTATTTATTACTTTGACACTCCTGCACTTGGGAGAAGACATTAATCTTTTAGTCGTGTCAGGCTATTAAGCTTTCAATTCAAATCTTGATAATACTAGTCAGCTGCAAAAATAACAAATAAATAAGCTTAAGGAAATAAAAAATGATGTATATGAAAATTCAAGAATTCATAAAGTAAGAATAAAAGAGTTTTATGACAAGAAAATACTGAGAAAACATTCAATGCTAGGAAAAAAGTCCTGTTTTATAATTCTCAACTGCATTTATTTTCTGAAAAACTAAGATCAAGATGGAGCGGTTCTTTTATTATAAAATATGTGTGTCCATATGGAGCTTGTGATATCGAGAATCCAAAAAATGGTAATGTTTTCAAGGTAAATGGACATCGTTTGAAAATTTATTTTGATAATTTTTTAATTAAAAATGACTCTATTGAATTGGGTGATTCTTTATATAAAAATTGATATTTTTTCTCACATTCATTTTGCATTTTCTTTTGGTGTGATCTTTGTTTTGCAAGTTTTTTTTCACCTGATCAAATGATAGATAACGGTACTCCATGACTTTAGTCAATTATTTCAGTTTTTCATAATAACTAATATCTATGAATATATTTGTTCAATTCTTTGCTCTTTCTCCCTTCCTTACATATCTTCTTATTTGAAAATGGACACCACTCTTGAAAAATTGAAAAAGTATTTTCCCGTTATGCATCAGAATACGATTACAAAAATTTACTATGCTAGATGTGCAAGATTGAGTTGTTAATGAACCATGAAATTCCTGAAGATATTCGCTGGCTAATTAAAAAAAAGGTCCAATTATTAGGTGAGTCCTACAATTTTTTCATTTCATACATGCTTAGAATAAGTAAAAGTACTTTTACAAAGAAATGTCATGCAAAATGACTAAAAGTCTATCATAAATATACTAGATGGACTTATAATGCAAAATATTATTCTTTAGGAATGGTATCTGTAAATCATGAAGATAAAGTATAGTTCATTAAGGATGGCATGAGTAAGGAGTCTTTAAATAATCTTCTATTGACTTTGAAGATGCATTTTAGTGGAGATGTGCATCGTGCAATTCATGATTTATAACCACACTTCTATAAAGAACATGCTCGATATAGTTTTGGTAATTTGACTAAAAAAGACTATGTTTGCTAGTTTTTAAGAAAACTGGATTGTAAGCCTATCCCCGACCTATTGAGGGTGTTTATGCCGTTCTTGAATGTAAAAACAATGAAAGATATGAGCTATAATTACAACTACTTGTGCATATATATGTTAACTACTTGTACATATACATGTTTTTTTAAATAATAATAAAAGAGAGAGAGAGAGAGACTCTAGCTGACCTATGTATAAGTGATATGATTGTATTTTTGTTTTCTTATCTATAAATTTTTTTCTTCCTTCCTTTTATTTTTACTCAACCCACATATTCCACAGATATCAAAGTGTGTAAAAATAGCAAGTTTCTCAAGTTATTAAATACAAAATATTTGTGTTTTTAGTGCATCTAGTCTTGGAAAAGAAAAAAAGTTTTTAGAATCAGCAAATCATCTTGGTTAGGTATTAGCTGCAAGAAAGATTCATTTAATATATGGAAGGGGTAGTAGTTGATACTTTGAAAAAACAAAATTTACTAATTTTGTTTTCTATTTGCAAAACCATTGTTAATAAAATGGTAGAGTTAAGGAGTTTTTTTTGTTAAAGTGACTTTTGAAACGCATTCTAATAAACATTCTTAATAAGGTCTATTATAATCCTTCTTGAAATATTCATATTTATAAACTCTTGTGTTATTATCAATTGATTATGCTCATATGCTCATTTAACAAGTATTTTTAAGCCTTCATTTCCACACACACACTTTAACATATGATTATGGGTTCCATATTGGATTATTATATTACTTATGTTTTTTTATTAAAGGTAACAACTAAAAGAAAGGAATAGTATCTAATTTGCAAAAAAAAAGAAAAAAATAATGATAATAAATTTAATTAAAAAAATAAATAAAAACATAAATAAGTTTGGTTTCGTAACCTCCATAACCTAAGCAATTAAGCCTGAAGGGGTATTTAACACCTAATACCCTAAAGTCAACTGACTTGAAAGTTATTGGCAACACTTGTTACATAAGTTACGGAAAAAAGCTTAAGGAAATTAAATGTTGCACTAACTACGTATTAGTATTTGCAACCTAAGTTATTAAGCTAGAAGGGGTGTCTCAACACTTAATGCTCTAAAGCCAACTAGTCTAGGAGTCATTAGCTGAAAGCTCATTATATGGGTTAAAGATGTTGTGTTTTAAGTTATATGTATATAAACAAACAAAAAAATAATAATAATCCCAACCCAAGGAAGTTAACCTTAAACATTAGAACATAATATTGTTTTTTCTAATAAAAGCCCCACTATCTATGTTTTCATATATTGAGCATATATATATATATATAAAGGTTTATTAATATCTTGTTTCAATAATATGAAGCAAATATATATAAATTTAATGAGAGTTTGTTTACTTGGATAGACTAATAAAAGTTAAATAATGAATGCTTTGCTTTGGAGAACATCCAAATTATTTTTTTATTTTAATGCTTTAATTACTAGAGATTAGTAACAAGTTGGTTAGACGGTGTGATTAATACTTAAAAGTGCATTTTTATCAAGGTTTTATATCATTATTTTGTACTTGAAATATCAATAACTCCTTAACTAGAACAAGTTTGATAATAAGAAGTCTATTAATATAAGATACCTTTAATTTATGGTAAATGCTCATTTTAAATGCAAGTATTCTCACAATTCAAAAGATTGATTATTGTAATTAACTATTGGAAGTGAAAGGATAAAGAAAAGGTTAAACTTAGAAGGAAAATGCTAATTCAATTCAAATTCGAACACTATTCAGTCATTGAATCATATTTACAGCTATTGATATTGGATTTCAAATTAATTTATATAGCTGAAAAGATAAGAAATAATCCTACAACTTCCATGTATAGAAAGACCTAAATTTTCCATTTCAAATTCAAAGTTTTGCCACGAAAGAAAAGTTAAAATCTATCCTGCAATCTAGCCCAAACATTGCTAAGAGTTTTACCCATAATTGGAGTTTTAGAAGGTCAAATGACATGAAATTTGGTGGGTGAAAGGAAACGATAATTTACAATAACTTTCATATAGAAGACCAACTCAAATTTGGATGGTAGAAATGATATTTTATCCAGACAAGAGCTTGAGGGCTATCCACCATGTCCACCAATAGCACTGCTTTGTATTTTAGACATATCTCAAGCTGTAATGCTCCAAGTGCTCTGAAATTTAGTGGGTGGAAGGAAAAAATAATTTTCAACAACTTTTATGAAGAAAACTTTGTCAAATTCTGATTATATCAATGTCAATTCATCCAACCAAAATGCTTGAGTGCTATTGTCCACCAAGTCTACTAAATCAATAGTTGGCTACTACATCAATTATCAATTACCAAATGAATAGTTTTGAATTTTATCCTATAAAATGAGGAATTTTCTATTCATTGAGGCATCTTATTTTTCATATCAATACCATGTTCTTGCTCTTTCTCTTTATATTTTTATAATGCTTAAGTTTTGCTTTCATTAATCTTTTATTTATACTTTTCATTTCATTAACTATACGTAGTTAACTTATATTATGTTTAACTTCTTATATTGTTTATTTAAGTTTTTCTTCTTTATAATATCTATCTAAGTTAATCATGTCAATGTGAAAAGATTTCAGTAATGGTATTAGGATAAGTATAATATAAACTCAATATAGATTTCAATGATTATATCCTGAACAACTTGCTATTAACATGTCTTATTATTTTTATCTTATTAATTCTGAATACATTGCTTATTAGATGGTTAATCTAGATTTGTGTTGTATAACACTTGGTACATCAAATACTTGATTCTTCATAGTCTTCAGCTGACATCATTATTATGAGAGGAACTTGATTTATTGTCAACATAAGTTAGCATCATGAATATTTGATAAAATTTATAAGTATGGTGTTACTAAATAAGATGATTGATATGATCATGTTGATAATTTATAAATAGTTTATACTTTACTTATCTCTAACATAATTAATGTATCATCTAATTATTTAATCTTCACATTAATCTTATATCTCAAAGTCCTCTTTAACTCATCTTCACCACCATCATGTTGTTGTTGTTTATAATTTATATAGTTAACTTCCCTATAGTTTAACCATGATCTTACCGGGTTATTTATTACTTTGACACTCTTGTACTTGGGATAAGACATCAACTCTTTGATCAAGCCACATACTTCTTATATGAGAGATATTTCCTACCTTATCAAACGAAATAGCATTACACCTCTCTTTTTAATTCTAGATCCTTCTTAATTTCAATCCTTGCTCTACCCTTTCTGCTGTCATTATTGTCTCTTTAAAATAAACTAATGAATTACAAGTTATGTAATCACAATAAGAAATCTTTAAAGTATTGATAAAGATGGCATTGAGCTTATTTTATAGTAATGAAGTGTAAACTTGTGTTGCCCTTTTTCATTATCTCATTGCATATTCCTTAATTAACTCGTCATTTTTTTTAGAGCCATTTAAATCTATATTAGGTTTTAAAATTATAATAATTATTATTTTTATTCTTAAATGTCTTAGTTGTATAATTTTAAAATTGAGACTTTTTTTTACAAGTATATTTTAGAAATAATAAATATTGTTTCTAAAGATATGTCCCCCATGTACCTTCTATTTTGGAAGTATAGGCATTCACTCTAAAATTATAATACAGTCATATTTATTTTTATGTCTTTATCTTTTCAACCAAACATATATATATATATATGTCTTTATTATTTTTGTCTTTTCTGTCTTAAAACAATAACCTTACAGTATTTAATGTACACTACTTAAACTATTTTTTGTAATTTGGATATTAGTTATTATTTTTTAATAAAATTTCAAGAGACAAGTTTCTTTATACAACTTTATTGTTATTATTGTTCCAAGAGTTCTTGAGAAATAAGAAACCTTAATGCTTTTGGGAAGTTGCATCATTTCTATAAAGAAAACATCATTGTTAACTTGATTACTTCAAAAGCTTAAACACCTAAAAACATGTAAGACTAACAAATAGACTCCTGAGCAACTAAATGATTTTCCTATGACCCTTTGAATTACCATATCATAATAAAAAGTGATTCATCAAGCTAAAGATAATCTAACCGTCTGCCAACCTAACACTTAATTTTAAACTTTTTCAACTACATTGCTATATATATTTGTTAACAAGCACATGTAACATAGGAATTCCAAAATATTACCAAAGATTTTCTGTTAAAGCAAACCTTGAATATGAATTGATATCACAAGCCACCCTTAGATAAATAAAATAGTATGAGTTTTTTATTAGTACTTAAAAAAATATTTTTATCAAGGTTTTATATCATCATTTTACACTTAAAGTATCAATAACTCCTTAATTAGAGCATGTTTTATAATAACAAGTCTGATAATATAAGATAGCTTTAATTTATGGTAAATACTTGTTTTAAATTCAGTGATGTGATAATGCTAAACTTAGAAAAGAAATATTGATTCAATTCAAACTGAAATACTATTCAGTCATTAGGTCATATATGAAGCTGTAGATCTTAGATCTTAGATTTTAGTTTGGTTTATCTGGCTAGAAAGCTAAGACACGAGTCTAAAACATTCATGAGAGTTTAAAACTCAATTCTTACGTTTGGAAGTCCAAATTTTAGCATCAAAAGCGAAGTTTGAATCTATTCTATAACCTCGATACTGTTTAGTGTTCAATTTATATCTCAAGTTCTAGTTATTCAAATGACCTTATTCTTATTTTTTTAGAAAGCTAAGATAATTTTCCAGAACTTTTAAGAGACTATCTATTAAAATTCTGATGTTAGTAATGATATTTTTTGTAGACAAGAAGATAAGGATTGCTACCAAGTCAAGAGATGGCCACCCACTCAATAATTAGTCATCAAAACAATAGTTTTAAATTTTAGTCTATAAAAGAAGGTATTTACATTTAGGTATCTTGGTTTTCAAATTAATATCATTTTTTTGCTCTCTCTCTTTATATTTTTGTAATGCTTAAGTTTTGCTTATATTAATATCTTATTTATACTTTTCATTTCCTTTACTTAGTTAACTTATATCTTATTTATATTCTTATCTTATTTATTTATATTTTCACTTTCATTATTTTTAGTTAAGTTTATTATCTTAAGCTAAAAAGGTTATACCAATGATGTATGAATAAGTATAGTATAAACTCAACATGAACTTTAATGCTTAATACTAATATGGTTTGTATTTGTTATCTTGTTCACTTTTAATACTTTACTTATTAAATGGTTAATCTAGATTTATATTGTAGAACCTTTGGTACAACAAATACTGGGTACTTTTATAACTCAATCGTATGGTATAACCGCTGCTTGTGCTATGAAAGGAACTTGATTTGTTGTTAATATAAGTTAGTATTAAGAATACCTGACAACATTTACAAATATTAGCATTATTCAAATAAAATAACTAATATAATTATGTTAATAATTTGTGTGTGGTTTCTAGTTGAATAATAAAAAGAATTTATACTATTCTTGTTTGAAATGTCATTAGTGGATCCTCTAACCTTGATAATTATTTTATCCTTGTTTAATCCTTAGATCAATATCATATCAAAAGAATTCTCTTTAACTCCTTTTCATTTTTATTTATAATTTTATATAATGCACCTCCCTTTATTTCGACTTCACTCTTACTGAGTTATTTATTACTTCAACACCCAAGCATTTTGAAGAAGATATCAATATTTTAATCATGTTAGTTTTAGCCATACCAATATTTTTTACCAGAAAGTTACAAATTCCTGTATGATAACTTTGATTCACTTCAAATTAGGTTTTGCAAAAAATAATTCAGTCACCAACAAATACATATGACAACTTCACTCAATGTGTTTGGAATCTAGTGTCATTTAATTCAATTTCACTAAAAATGGATGCAAAAGTTAATAAATGGTTCACTTGACCATCATTTGACTCTCATCCTTCATGGTTTTTTAACTCTTTTATATTTTATAGAGTTATAATTTATATTTCAATATAGTATATGGATTTTTATATTATTATTCATAGAGGATTGTTATGGTTTTACATGTAGATGTAAAGTTTAGACTCTATTTTATTGTTTTATGATTTATAAATAGATTTTTTTTTAAGTTTTAATTTTATTTTTTAAAATTTGATTAAAAATAAAACAATTAGATTAAATCAGGTACTTGCTGAATGAAAAAAGTCTTTCATCCAATCCACTCAAATCCAATTGTATCGAAGATGAAGTCAAGTGCTAGATTTAGATATCTTTGGTTAAAGAAGACAAGAGAGCAAAATTTAGTCGTAACCCAATCTATTATCGTTCCTGAAAATAAAGACAAAATAAGAAATAATCAAACCCTTTTCACTCTTTAGTCTCAACCGTATTGGATCAATTTTTCCATACATTAAATAAAGGTAAAAGAATAGAGGATCTTCATTTTGAATACCTTATGATGAAGTATAGGAATTTGAATTCTTACCTTTCAAACTCACTTGTAACAAGGTCACTATGATACGCTTCACTGTTATGAAAGTGAAACTATCCCTAATAGCATTATGATAAAGTACTACCTTAAACAACCATAAACTGTTTTTTAAGTCTATCTTAATCATCATTAGATATTTTCTAATTTTCTTTTTTACATCTAGAGTTAAGAGCCAATCATACAATCAAAGTGGTATTTTTGTGCTTTTTTGAAACAAAACACTAGTACTAACTAGCCAGTATATGTCAGTTAAGAGTATTTGCAAAACTCTGTGTAAACTTCTTAATTGATTGACATTTGTACTTCAATGTAACTAATGTTTATATGTTATGAAACTCTTATTTGCAGCACATCACACATTGCTTTCTTTAGACTTAATTTTTCTTATATACATGTCTTATATGATAAGGATAAGAAAAATCTTTAAGTTTCATAGTTTGTCACCTTAGCAATAGAATGCTAATGTGTTTTACAAAAACAATGATAAAGTTATCTATGTTAGCAACAGACTGCTAACATTTTTTACAAAAATAATGATAAATTTATCTTGAAATAACTGTTTCTACTCTATATGAACTTATCTCTTAAATAATTTAAATTAATTAGATAATTATAAAGAAGATAATACTAACTAATCTTCATAAACTTCTATCTTAGCTAAACTATTTTTTTACCAGCTATAAAAAAATTGATTATATAATTACTAATGAAGCCCTAAAAAAAAATTAATACCTAGTGATTAGGTATTAATATTTTTTAAAAAACAAAACACTGGTACTGGCTAGTCATTGCATATCAGTCAACAAATTTGTTGTGAAACTCTATATAAACTTCTTAGTTGGTTGGCATTCATACTTCAATGTAATTAATGTTTTCACGTTTTGAAACTCACATATAAAGCACACACATTGCCTTCCTTAAACTTAACTTTTTTTTATATACATGTCTTATGTGATGAAGATAAGAAAAATCTTCAGATTTCCTAATTTGTTATGTTGGTAACATATTGCTAACGTGTTTTACAAAAACAATAATAAAGTTATCTTTGGATAACTTTTTATATTCTATATGTACTTACATCTTAAATAATCTAAACTAATTAGATAATTATAGAAAATATAATACTAAATAATCTTCATAAACTTCTATCTTAGCCAAATTATCTTTTTACCAATTATAAAAAAATTAATTGTATAATTACTAGTGAAGCCTTACAAGAAAAAATTGATACCTAGTGAAATATTTTGTGAAATATTTTATTAAGTTTTAAACAGTGATTTTTTATTAATTTTTTAATTATTCATAAGCTACTTTGGACCATAATTTTCAAACCCGGCTCGATCCAAGGCCAGGGTCACTAGGTCGCTTGGATCAATTTTTTAAAATCAAAATGATATCATTTTAGTAAAAAAAAATAATTAACAAGTTACAACCAGATTTTTTACTAGGTCTTACCGGGTCACCTGAGTTTTTTCTTTTGCTATTTTTTCTTCAACCTGGCTCTATTCCAACTCCAATATGACCAAGTCCCAGGTCAAGCAACTGGGTCAGGCCGGGTTTCAAAACTATATTTTAAACAATACTAGATTGGTGGCTTGTGTCTCACCACGAGGTAGACCAAACTTTTTTTCAACATGAGAAAAATGTTTAAGCGACAACAATGTTTCTAAAAAAGCAATAGAAATTCAAGTGTTAAGCTAATAACCTTTTTACCTCAGAAAAGTACTCTAGCTTTAGACTCATTCACATTATTCACTATAATAATATAATGATATTTTTAACCACTCAAAAAACTTAACACTAGCTTTCACAGGTATTGAAATCTTTTAATAATGCCAAATAGTTATTATAGAATTTAATGGAGAGTGTTGAGTTTAAAAATATCATTGTAATTAAAAAAATAAACTTGACATCAAGAGACATTTTTATTTTTTTATAATAGTTTTTTCATTATTATAATATCAATTAAGGATTTGACCAAATATAAAACAAAAAATTAAAATATATAGTGTAACAAAAAAAAATTAAAAGAAAAAAATAAACATGGAGTTAAGAGGCTTCTTAGTCTTAAACTTTTTCTAGAAGTTTTATTTGTTTTTAATTGCATCATAATTTGTTAAACATTATATTCTCTAATTTGACCCTCAATCTTTGGGTTTCAAATTTTTTTACCTTAAACCCTTTGTATAAGTTTTATTGGTTTTTAATTTTATTTTTTAATTTAAATTAATGGTATTATGTTTTCCAATTTGGTCCATATTGTTTTGATTTCTAATTTTTTTCTTAATTGTTTTTTGTAAAAGTCATTATTTTTTTAATTTCACTTTTCAACCACAATATTTTTTTGATTTTTTATGTCAACTTTTATCCTTATTTTTTTGAATTATTTTCATCCTATTACTAAATTGATTTTTTTTTCAATATCACCTTTCAATTAAATATAAAATTTATTTTTTATTTTGATTTTGATTTTTATTTTTTAATTTCTATTTTTTAATTCTTTTGTATAAGAAAAATGGTTTT
The DNA here is from genome assembly GCA_015708895.1 of Populus ilicifolia. Lineage (NCBI taxonomy): Eukaryota > Viridiplantae > Streptophyta > Magnoliopsida > Malpighiales > Salicaceae > Populus > Populus ilicifolia. The sequence continues at coordinate 6,068 of SRLM01001881.1, read as the reverse complement.
CTTCAAATAAGTACATAGGAACATTTTAAGAAATGATTAAGTAATCCATTAAACATGACATGGTAATAAATAAGTAAAGAATATTGCAAGCATCAAGTTCTAAATATCCATCTTTGAAAAAACGAAAAAACTCAGTTCTACCCTTAAAGTTGGTTATAAATCTCTAATAGAACAATATGCCCAATATTTATGTTAAAAAAATAAAAAAACATTTTGACAAATAATACATGTAGAATAGGTAAAATCAAACCACAAGTACCATATTTTCATTTTTGTTGTGTATCGCGGATAAAAGAAGTAAAAAAAGAACATGGTCGGTCCGTCTTGCAAGGAGAAGTCAACTTTCATTTGATTTTCGACTTTATAAACACGGCTAGCCCACCGAATTTTATCAGGGGAAAAGCCCAGTCCGAAGTTGCCAATGCCATTAGATTCTGACTGATGGCTCGCCTGTTTAATAATTTTTTAGTGGCTGACCGACCGATCCTCGAAGCGGCGGACTATGCTAAGCGTCAAAAAACCATGCAGCAAAGGGTAACTAGAAGCATCTCAGAAAAGCAAAAACCAAATGGAAACTGGGTGCTAACTATATTTCGGACTGCTGGTCAACTGTCTGTGTGCCCCTCGTTTACTTATAAATGAGCACAAGACCAACTTCTTCTTCATCAACATCAAATCAGTTATCTCGAAAGCTTCTCTTTATTTCACAGAGCACAGAACCAACTCCTGATTCATCAAAATATCAAATTAGCTCTCTCTAAAGCTTCCCTTTAATTTACGGTTTTTAACCTTCTCTACTTCTAGCGTGTGAGTAAATTGCGAGAGACCAAAAATGAGTGTGGAGATTTTGGATGGTGCCACCATTGTCAACTTTCTGGAGGACGAGGAAGCATTCAACGCGCAGATATGTGACCGCTTCGCCCGCCTTGATTCAGACCATGATGGCCGGCTTTCCTACGGGGAAATGTTGAAGGAGCTGCAGTGTTTGAGGTTATTGGAAACCCACTTCGGCGTAGATGTGGAAACAGATCCGGATGAGCTCGCTCTCGTCTATGGTTCTCTTTTTGTCCAATTTGATCATGACTTGAATGGGACAGTGGACTTAGAAGAGTTCAAGTCAGAGACGAAGCAAATGCTGCTAGCCATGGCCAATGGTATGGGTTTCTTGCCTGTTCAGATGGTCCTGGAAGAAGACAGTTTCCTGAAGAAGGCTGTGGAGTGGGAATCAGCAAAACTGGTTGCCTGATTAATTCCACATCCATTAACCTATACTATACTATACTTGACTCATTAATTGTCATTGTTATTTCTTTCTTCTCCGAATGCATTCCAAGTTTAGCTGAATCTAGCACAGAAAATAAATGAAACGCTCTGTTATTGGTCATACCGAAACCGAACTTAAATTTATTTCTTATAAATTAATCATTGGAATATAAATAATAGAATATAATGAAGGAAAAAACTATAAAACTTGTTGATATAAGTCCTATAAAACTTGTTGATATAAGTCCTATGATATATTTAAAAACTTAAATAATTAGCTATAATATAATGAGTGTATAAAATATTTGTTTATAAATTAAAGAAAAAAAACTAAACACCGCACCTGAAAAAATAAAGAAGAGGTCAAGTGGTATTCTTGAATTTTCTTGATTTTATTTTTGTTATAATTTATTTAAATTAAAAATTAATTTTTTTAAAAAAATATATAACTAGCGTGTCCAAAGTATGTGCTAGTAATTAGACACTACCCACACAACACATGCAGCATCTTACAACAGTAAAAAAGATCCAACCACCATACTGATCAAAGTATCTAGTGACAGCAAGTGAGGTTCTAGCCTAGCGGTGGAAGGGGCTTGTCCCCTTTCTCTGCATCAGGGGTTCGAACCTCACCATGCACGTCTGTCACCCCCGCGGTGCCTTACCTGTTCACTGGGCTTGCAGGATGTTCAGTGAGCCGTGTGAATTAGTCGTGGTGCGCGTAATCTGGCTCGGACATCACACGTAAAAAAAAAAAAGTATCTAGTGATAACACAATTCATGGTGGTTAGGAGCTGATGGAGTTTATTTCCCTTTATTTTTTCTTTTTTACTTTTTTAAATTCCATGTTGTGTCAGTCAAAATCTAGAGTTTTCTTATTTATTTTTTCTTTAAATTGTGATCCTTTTTCTTTTAATTTTTTAATTTTTTTGTCTTTTTAATTTCTTCTATTTCTATATTTCTATATGATTGTATATAATTTTTCTATTAAATATAGTACTCATTCTTTTAATTACTAGTTTTTTTTAATTATTTTCTTGATTTATTATTTTTTAATTTTGTCCCTCAAAATTGTATTTTATTTATTTTTTGTATAATTTTTGTTCTTTTTTTTAATTATTTTCTTAATTTTTGTTTCAATTTTGTCCTTCAATATTTTATTTTATTTATTTTTGGTTCTTATTCTTTTAATTTTTTTTATCATTTTTTTTATTTTGTAAATACAAACCGAGCACGAGTAAAATTTATTATACCAAAACTTACCTGAACTGGTTTATAGACCCTTTAAAAATAATTGATTACTAGTTAAATCTCTTGATGAAATATTTTTTTAGTACTTGTAAGCTACTTTAGACATACTAGATTAGTAGCTACCACTTCACCGCTAGGAAAATCAAATGTGTTTTCTCAATGCTAGAAAAAATATTCAAGTGATGATAATGTTTTTCAAAAAACAAAATCTTAGAGCAAGGTTAATGACTTTTACCTTAAAAATTATTATAGCTATAGACTCGTTAATATTATTTATTAGAACATTTTATAATGATATTTTTATTTTGTCATTTAAAAAATCTAATACTAGCTTTCGGGGTATTGTAGTTGTTTAATAGTGCATATTAGTTAATTTAACACAGAGAGATGAGTCTTTTCTCATCTAAATAAAACAATATAAAATCAAAATATTAGTGCAAGTAAAAAGATATTAAACTTGACACAAAGGGGAATTTTTATATTTTAATAATAGTGTTTTTGTTATTATAATATTAGTTGAGGGTTTGAATATAAAAAATAATAAATAATTAAAATACATAGTGCAACAACAAAAATCCTATTAAAAGTAAAAAATTTAGACCTCAAGTTAAACGGCTTCTTGATCTTTGTCTTTTTGAAGAAGTTTTATTTATTTCCGGTTGCATTTTTAAATTTTAATTTGCCAAATATTATATTCTGTAATTTGATGCTCAATTTTTGGGTTTCAAATACATTGAACTTTTTATATAAGTTTTATTGGTTTGATTTCTAATTGTTTTCTTAATTCTTTTGTAAACATTTTTATTTTTTAAATTTCATCATTCAATTAAAATATTCTTTTGATTTTTTATGTAAATTTTTATCCTCATTCTTTTGATTTTTTTCTTTTACTAAATTGATTTTTCTTTTCAATCTCACCCTTGAATCAATTATAAAATTTATTTTGTACTTTAATTTTGATCCTCATTCTTTTAAGTTTTATTTTTTAATCTGTTTATATAAGAAAAATGGTTTTATATAAATAAGTGCATAGAATAATTTTGATAAATGATTAAATAATATGTCATAATTCATGTATGTGGTTATTCTTTAAATTCAACTTTTTTCTTTCCAAAATAAAAGTAAAAAATGAAAATAAAAGAAGCAAGAGGATTAGCAACTTGAAAAGGTAGAAAAGGAGGATTTCAACTATATAGGAAGATCAAGGTGCAACTTTGAATCCTTAATTGTACCCTATTTTATCTAAAATTAGAGAGATAGTGCATATTTAAGGTCAAATTAAATATGTATTAGATGAATATGCTTAAAATTTAAGCCTATGGATATAATTAGCAATTTAATAGGCCAAATTAGGAATTTAATTATGTTTAGAAATTAATATAGATCCAATTAAAGGATTTAATTTAGTGCAAAGACTTAAGTATACTTTAAATTGGTCAAATTAATTTTATCAGGGGCTTAACTGATAAAAATTTAAATTTAAAAGCTCAATTTGAGCTTAATCGAGTAAATTAAAAACTTAGAAAATCGAATTTTATCTTCACAAAGTCAATTGGTTCAACTTAGGAGTAAACTTACAAGAAAGTCAAAGTTTTAAGTTTAATTAAGGGTAAATTAAAGAGATTTGCAACCAAGGTTTATTTTGTAAAGGACGTCGAACTAAGGGGGCCTAATTAGTGAAAATCAGGGGTGAAATTAACAACATTAAAAGTTTAGTGGTCAAATTACATAAATCCAAGATCAAGGACAAATTTCAAAAAGGCACTTAAATTCAGAGTTGATATTGAAATTTGATAGGGGTAAAATTACATTAATTTAAAAATTTAAAGTCAATGAGAGGAAAAATTAAAAGAAATCAAAAGTTAAAGGACCAAATTAAACTTTGCAAACCCTAATTTAAGGTCCAAAACAACACCATTTTTTAATAGAAAAAAATGAGAATCAGACAATGTATCATCTGGTTCTTGTTCATTGTCTTCTTCTGTTGACCTAGAAAAGTTGTCCGAGTGATTACTTTGCAAAGGCATTTGTTTGTTTCATTTTTCAACCAAACTAAACATACCATACACCACCATGATGGACAAACATTGTATTACTCCCCAAAGTAGGTCTTGTCAGCCCATTGTCTCTATAGGTGTCGTGATGCTGCCCGAAATTGATGAACTTAACTAGCCTTTAGCAACCAACTTTTTCAGGCCATGATAATAATTATAAACTAATAGTTAGGATCCTTTCATGTTGAATCAAGGGCCAAGATTTAGCATCAGTAAAGATAAAATGTCTTTCTTTAATCTCCTATAAATAGAAATGAATTCCATGCCCCGAGCTTCAAGAAATTAGAGCCTAATTTTTTTTTTAAAAAAAAATAGTTTTTCTTTCTATATATTTTCTTCTTCTCTACCATATGTCCTTTTCCTCCTCTTTTATAGTGTCTCTGTTGGTAGCATCGCCACCAATAATAAGTCAGCCTTCCCAGCATCGGTGACTAATAATCCTCCATAGATGGTAAATTTATTTTTCTCTATTTTGGCCACAAAGGACAACCATTTGCCTACAACATTGCCTTTCCATTAATCATTTGCTTCATATTTTTTAATAAATATATATTTAATTAAAAGACAATAAGGGTATATATAAAAAATTAAATTTAATTCATGTGCAATAATAAATTTTTCAATAACTTTAGGGATTTTAAGATAGATCAACCCCATATTTGATATTTTTAGTTGTTTTTTCTTAGTTTAAACTTAGTATAAAGCTTACAACATGATCTCTAATTTGATTTAAGAAAAAATAATTAACAAATATATTGTAAAAATATATCACTCAAAGATTTTGATTAAAAAAAAGTAATTTAATTTATCTTTCTCAATAGTACATTAATGCAACAACTCATTAATTATAACTAATAAAATATAAAAACACATTTGCAGTCAAGAAAAGGAAAAAGGAAGTTACCATTTCCAAAACTACCACACTTCATCCCCTTCAACCCTCTAGAAAACTTGAGCCTTAAATCAAAAATAAAACTAAAAGTTTTCAAAGAGTCTATGAACAAATACTCTTATTATCACTATCTTTAAATGAGATGTACTAGAAGCTCTTAAGTATAGGGCATGTAACTCTTAGAACCACTAGTGCCTTTTTAACCACCTTATCCCAATTGGTACAAACTTGACCTTACTAATAAACACCATATTGGTGCTACAGGACATAACATTCATACTTGCAATGCCTTTAAAAAGAACCTTATGCAATTGATTAAAGTTGTGTGGACAACATTTAAAGAAACTATAAATATAAGTATGAACTCTCTATCTAATCATGCTTCAAGTTGTGGATTAGTAAATGTAGTTGACACGACAAAGAGATTGATGTCTTCTCCCAAGTGCAGGAGTGTCGAAGTAATAAATAACCCGGCGAGACCGGGGTCGAACCACAGGGAGGTTATTGTACAAATTATAAATAACAACAATTCCACAACAACAATAATAACAATAACAACAACAACAATAATAATAATAATAGTACTAGTATTGGTAGTAGTAGTAGTA